>JARWCS010000013.1:1328782-1339267 GCA_034783895.1 Geukensia demissa | reverse complement strand
GAGATTTTATTCAATCTGTTTTTGTAGGTAAAATAAATAAAATAGTAAAATACATTCATTGGAAATTATAATTCCAAGTTTTTTCCTTCCGCTCAAAAATTGGCTTTGAAAAAGCAATTAAGGACAATCACTGCACTTTTCTTACTTTAGATGTTTCTTTTTTACCAGAAATTTTGGTCAATATTTGTTTACAATAAATTATTTAAAACGTTTAATAAATTCATTTTTAAAGGTTTGATATAAGTTTGGCAATACTCGTAGAAACTAGAATGAAAATGGGATATCACATCCTAGCTTCTATGGAGTTCACGATTTTTAATAGAATCATTGCAGTGTCTGTATACCATTGTACATACAAAGGTTTGACAGAATAAAGATATAATATATAATGAAAAAACGTATTTGTAAAGGTTATTTTTCTAGCATTGTTGTTAGATCAATGGATATAATATTTATTGTTACTAACAGTGACTTTCTTGTCGATAATTCACATCAAAACTAAACAGTACATATCTTGTATATTTGTCTTATCTATTGTCGATACTTCCTATGTGTAAGGCATTTACACCAGGGTTTGTTTTCTTAGACAAACAATGATATATTTACACGAATTCTCGTTTAATATGTTCAAATTATGTTCTGCATTTTAAAATAGGACCTGGATTGGTTATCAGATGCTTTAAGATTTTGTACTCGGTGTCAGAAGTGTTTATTTGAATTCTGTATCGACATAAAAAGTAAAAGCCACTTTTCTACATCTACCTCTACCATCCATAGGAGTCACCAATCTCATAAAATACATTATAAATTCTTAGCAATATACTTTATATATTTATGACCTCAAAGAATCAAACCCCACGAAAAGTGCAATATCACGTGACAGAGCCAAGGGCTTCCATAATAACCAGACAGTGTACCATAAAAAGTGCAACGATTCATAAAGAAGTTTGTAAAGTCAAAATGAAAAAAAAAACACAAAAAATCAACATTTTTTATAGCAAGACAAAATCTTTAAAACATGATTGACCTAGAAGATAATGCTCACTGAAGCAAAAACATACAACGTCTCTATGGGTTGACAATCTAGAAAAAACTAATATCTGTCCAATTCATAAAAACAAACGACTGAAAATATACCAATTAAGTTTGTTTAATTGTCGTTTTGTCACTCCACTCTTCTGAAAAATATGGTAGGTGGAACGTTCACAAACATGTTTAGACCTTGTCATTCCAAACAAGGAAACAAAAGTCTAGTGGTTGTTGATGTTTAAATGACTTATTGATATACGTTTAAGGTTTAAGAACAAATTGATCGATTTCTGAGAAAAAATTAAATTTTATTTTTGTAGGCTTTTTACATCTTGCTTTTCGGTGCTTGCTGATATTATTTATTTTACAAAAAAATTGTGCTTTTTGTATGTTGGTGAATGGCTGTCCCATTGACAATCGTGCTACACCTAGTATTGTTCATATTTTACAGAAAGTAACAATCTTTTTTTTCTACAATCGAGACAATTAAACATTCTAGTTTCGGGTTAAAACTATCAATGTGTTTAGAAGGTAAGAATTTGTTTTTCTAATGCTTTAACAGAGTGGCCTTTGTCGTTAAATTTAAAACATTGTCTGTAAACCTCTGCTGAGTCATGAGGCCGTCATTCAAATCCGCTAACCCACACGTGATGCTGAGAATCATTTTTAACAATTAGGTAAGAGTCATGAAATCGCTAATAAAAATAAACACTATTATGAGGAAGCGAAAGAAAACGGAAGGGTCAGATAAACGGGGAAAACGAGGAACGAGGAACGGCAATCTTGAAACATGAGACATAGTATACAGTAAAACAAAAAATAAACATACCACAAGGAACGATGCGGACTCAGTTGGTCCGGAAGGGTAAGCAGTTCCTTTCTCTTTAAAGACCCTCGCAGCATGTCCATTTCCTAATCCGGGAATGTTACAGCGATGGACTATTGTAAAGTTTTAGTCACTGCGTTTGACTGTCTCATAGTTTTGTGTGAAGTCTTTACCTATTGTCTAATTCGAGATGAATATCAAGGTATTAGGCAAAATTAGGAGTATCTGTTGTATCTTTAAACTCATTGGGTAGATAAAGCGAAGATAATAACCGAATCGTGCATTGTTCAGTGAGAGAACAGCACATATAACAAAGAAGATGTAATTTAAGGTTTTGGCATACTTTCGTTTTTTTTCTGTGATAGCTGATAAAGAAAGTCTGTCTCCAACGATTAAAGAAATAAATTGGCGAGAGGAGCACAATACGTACCCACTGGAATGTGGATCGTTTGAAGGGAAAATTGTCCACTAAACTGAACAAAGGTGTTGTCAATTAGAAAATTTAACATTTTTGTAATATGCTCTGTATATTTGGGGTTTTTGTGTTACGTTGAACAAAGTATGTTTGGGTTCTGCCGACAACGATGTATTTGTATAATCTTTCACCGTCCTTTTTGAGAAAGCAATTAAGAGTCTTGTTTTGATTCATTATCCCTTATTTTGTGTTGTTTCACAAAGTTCGTAAGTGTTACGAGTGGTTGTAACTTACATACGTTATACAGGACTTACGAGTATTCGTAGTCTTACGACTTTTTTGGAAACGTTGGCCAGGAGCGTCCCTTCTAAATCTATATCTTCATCTGATATATTCTAATGAGCTCGAGATAAATAGTCACAACAAAATCTCTACTGCTCTAATCTCTATATTGCAAAAATGGACAAAAAAAAAAGAAACCGCATGTAAGGCCTTGACAAGTTTATGAATAAAATACAATATAAATAGTAGATATCATGACACGAATTACAAAGATTCAATTACAACTCATGCTGTTTCCGTTGAAGTCTCTAGTGGAAAGGGTTAAAAGAACCAGCTGCTGACGACAATCTGCAACCTTACAGTCGAATATAGCGATTTTTTTGCGATGCTTGACTATCCACGGGATATTATTTTGTTTTAACAATAATTCATGTCATCCTAAACAAATAGCAATTTAGTTTTCTCATATAAACATATATCAGGTAAGGGCGAGTAATTTGAAGTAGACACTCCCGGTAGACGGCTGGTAGAAATAGTGTTGACAGTAAAGCTTGGTTGAAAACAAAGCTTTACGACAAGAGACATGACTCTGATTTTCCCATTGTAAACTTTCCGTTCATGTGTAGCAATATTCAAGCGACTATTGCATAGGCAGTATGGTCTCTCAAGTTGATACGGTATTCCATAATCAGTGTATCCTGTCATGAATTTTTGATACATGTTTGCTGTTGACAAGATATCATTCGAAAAATTTCGGTCACCATCGTGATTTGCACTTCACAAATGACTACTGACATCCTCTCATTGTTTGTAAATTCTAGTCCGTTCCGAAACCAGTTATGCCGATCGCCTATTGCGACTTATTCACGACCGTGTAATACAATAGGTGCCACTTCTATGGGGGGGGGGGGGGGCGGATCTGCTTACTCTTCAGGGGCCCCTGAACGCCTCTGTTTTTTTTTATCAAGTTGTGCTTTTTAATGCAGTGTTAATCTTTTTAGTTTTGTTGACAGTGGTCTTGTCTGTCCTCTAAATTAACGTTTGTCATGCCTATCTCCAAATTCTGTTAATCTATAGACTGTGAACCGGGTATTTTAACTGTGGTAAATTTTGACTGAAAGTTAACAACATTACTTGAAGGAAAAGTTAGTCTTACAACTGTCAATCTTTTTCAAGGAGTCTGAATGGTGTCAGAGGATAGCATTCCTTTTACACGTGGCGGTTTTAGAGTATCCGCGACGACCCGTGAATTATATGCGCTTTTGGTGGACCAGTTCCTACAGAACATAAAATGCTGGAACTCCTTATATATTGGATGTAAAAGGAGGAGAAAGTCTAGTATATAAACATCCCACTAAACAAACGAATGATTTTTGTCGGGGTTTAACCTGCTTGCAGAGAAGTCGAGCAGACTATTTCTACGATCAGCCATCCTGGGGGTCTAGTTCAACATACTGTCGGCTGGGGAACAAGGAGCATCCCAAATGCAAAAAAAAAATATGACGGATTATTTTTTTTATTTTGTTCTTCACAAAACGATATGCGTTCTATCGGTCAAAAAAACTTAGGTTTAATGAGAGAATGGTTCAATTCCTTTAAATCTTCAGAGACTTACTCAAACAATGGCGTGAGCTGTATGCAAGATAGGCATGTATAGACATTGTACAGGTCATAGTTAAAACCGGGAAATATAGCCATCGATATTATGATTAGGTAAAACGAATTAATAGAAATAGAAAGTTGTTGCGTGTGTGTTCCGGACATGGGAGGTAAATAAATAAAGTGCCAACTCTTGTGTGTTGGGCGTGAGACTGTTGCAATTTATGAACTTTTTACGCTATCTCGTCAACAATGGAAACTCAAATGCTTTTAATCCATTAAAACGTTCTGTAAATCAACATTTAAGTAATAAAATCTCACGCAATTTCAAATTTCGTCTTGTAACTATCGTGAAAATACCAGTTTACCTACGTTGCATACATATGGCGAATTTCGATTTGATTTATGTGCATTTGAAGGGGTAGCCTATCAACTGTAGCATTAGAACTAAAATGAATGAATTCCTTTATATATAGTAAACATATAAAACTCAAATCGAAACAAATCGAAAAAGCATATTACAAACAGGTTTTTCAATGCAGGTAAAGAGTGAAAATTGTGGTTGTTTAGAGTTTTATGAGAAGAAACTGACAAAAAAGGTGACAGCACTATATTGTATAATCTTTCGAAATCTTTTGTCTAATAGACACAACATTTGATAAAACTGTTATGTGATAGGCTATTGTTAAATACCATGTGGGAGATCTGAAGTACTAATTCCACAAAGACAATACAATAATGATACAAAAAAGTATCGGAAAAAGCCATAAATGACGAGTTAACCTCCAATACGAAGTTATCCTAAGATATCCTATTGTAATAGTGTTGATTCAGATGGTTGACCGTGCCGGAGTATACATGTATGGACAAAGAAGTAAACTCATAATGTCTTCTTTTGAATAGTAAATGTATCTTCAATGTCATCGCAATAAAGTTTGTCGTCTTAAAACGTTATTATGCGAGTGGTACGTATTCCGTTTTTGTATGTTTCAAAGTAATGTGCGGAATTGCGCTGTAAATGTATGTTGAAATTACAGATGTGACCCAATTTTAGATCGGTTACCTAGACCACCAAGACTTATTTTAGATCGGTTACCTAGACCACCAAGACTTACATCGGAAGGTCTCTCCTTTGTTTTAGAAACTTTGCAGTGGCTTTTATGTTGTATAGCAACTATAATAGGCGACTTTTAAATTCACGAAAATATTTCAGTGTAATACAAAATCATAGTTGATATGGAAATCTGAAAATAATAACGTAAACCTCATTATAGTTGTAACACATCACCGACTTTGAAAACTAATGATGGCTTATCTTTTTTGTCACCCAAATCGTTCTGGAGTTCCTCGAATATAAATTGGATTTAAAACTACTAAACCACCGCTAGAAATAAAATAATTAACACAAAACTGGCGCATGATATTTCCTAGTTCCTTTAATGAGCTCGACGAAATCGTTAAAACTGAGCCCTTTGGGGTCTAATTGGCAATTAGAAAGAGGCAAGCAGGATTGACACGACATAATTAGTCCCTGCGTTGAGGAAATCATTTTGTTTACCTTAAATCTAGCTTAATTGGTATAGTTTATAAATTTGTACATCATTAGTAGCATTCCACTAGGTATCTGGTTTTAAGCTGTCAAATTAGCCAATTTATTGTAAAAATCAACCTGAATCTTACAATTTAAAAAATAAGATTTATCTTCTTAATACTGATACTAATTAGCACCCTCTGTCAACTGTTTGTACTCCAGGCTCAGTTTTTACGCAACAAAAATTACTGAATAAATGTTAATTAACGTTTAATGAGATCATTAAATTTGCATCCTGAATGTCAGAAATTCATTGCACTGTTTACTGTGGTTGGCACAAATAACTGTGATAAATATAAGATCTAACGTTAACTAAACAAAGGGAGAAGGTTCACGATGGGTCATATTTTACTCAAAATGAAATTACTGGTAATATAAGTTGAAATATTGTTGTAATGTTTGATTAATATATAACAGGCATAATTTTTAATATTTCATTTGTGGTGAAGTCTCAATGACGTTATAAAACTTTAAATCGGAGCCATGTAAGTTTTTAGTTTTTTAGTACATGTATGTATCTTGTTCGTCTTGTTGGTGTTCTCGATGTCAACCGACTTGTCCCCTTGGGTCTTATCTCGCTTCCTGTATATAGACTATCAACTTTATTAGCACTCCCATATGCATGTCGTTAAGGAAGCTTTGCCTCGAATGTAGCAGGATTTTGATGAGATTCTAGTGTTATTCCCTCACTTTCTTTTTTGTGACTGTTCATATAAGTTTACCAATGTTGAATAAAATGATCATATGCTATATATACATTTCAAGGCGTAACCTCTCATCAGAAGCCATAGAACCAAAATACAAATAATCCGTGGTCCAAACATAGTAAACGACGTACTGAAATACAAAATAAAAATCGAAATAGGAAGCTTAGCAAACGGAAGGGACAACAACTCTCTGCAAAACGTTTCTAAGTTATAGTTTATATTTTATTATACGGTAGCATATATTATCATGTAGATGCGCAATAAATTGTCTTGTCTTGTCAACAAATTTGTGGCCAATTACCTTATAATTTACTTTGTTCTTGGTCGTCGCATCCGTGTTTAACTTGATGTTTTATTTATTTTTTTTGTGCATCTGTGTTAGTTACATTATATGTTTAAATAATATTTTTGATCAAGCAAGAATCTCGCCGATACTTATTTCGATGAAAACCTTAAAAAACTCTTAAAAATACTGAGATTTTCAAAATATCCAGATTTAGCAAAAATTTATGACTTCAGTTATTACTCTTGCTTAACATATATTAAGCTGAATCTCTGCATTTAATCTCACGTGTGCCAATAATTTAGGATATAATTTTATTAATATTGAAAAAAGCCTCAATTTTAGAGCAAAAATGGGTGATACCGGACTTCCTCTTTGTTGTAATGTGACAAAAGAGGGGGTTGGGGTGGGTGTGGTTGAAAGTCAGTAACGTCATACACAATAAATTAATGCTCACAGACAAAAGCTGAATGAAACACCACAATATATTATAGTATTCATATATTTTTTCTATTTGAAACTTTTATGAGGGTAGATATATATCCTACTGGAGAGGTTTAGGAACATGATCACATCATGGAAGTATTAAACGGACTTCAGTGATCACATTTAACAAGTATTCATTAAAATGTAATTAATCAGATATGTCTGAGCATTGAACTTATCACAAAAGTTTCATAATATACGACTACAAATAGTGTATAAATGATTGTAAGAGCATTTGCACAAGACATCATTGATACTTGGTACTTCCTAGCACAAAACAAAACCGATTAATGTTAATGATCATCGAATTAATTTGACATTGTATTGAGGATTTTCTGTTTCTAATATAAATACTTCCACTAGACTAATGAGTTACCTCCTATTACATGGCCGTTTTTATATAATTATTTCGTTGTCCAGTGCAAAATATTAGACAAACCAGGAACAAAAAGTTAAACAACAGATAAGGAATCTAAAAATCTGCTACGGAGAAGTAGGAGGACTCTGCTTGGATGATTATAAAATCTAAAGCTTTGACCAATATTACTCAGTTTAATTCGGGTATACAGTCAGGTGTCCCGAAAGGGTGCGCATTCTTTGTTCCGAATGCGTTACCCATTGGAATGTCGTTCAAGTTCAAATCAAGTTAATGTGAATCAGCATTATTTCTAATACATTTTCTATATAATGGACCATAACACTTTGAAACTGGCAGTTGCGCAGTTGAATATTCTTAAGACAAAATAAAATCTTGGTTAAAAATTATGATAACATTATTAATGTTACAAATGATACGTTTTGAGTATAAATTAATGATTATTTTATTTAATTTAAAAAGAAAACTGTAGACCTGCTCGGTTTCCATGAAATTCATTGAAAGGTGTATAAATCCATCTCCATTAGGAGATCGAGAAACAAATTGCAAGTCTTATTCACTAACAGGAAGTATAATTTAATAAAGGGACGTCACCATAGTATATTAGTAGGACATAATTTCTTCGATGCATGTTTAAGAAATTTAAATCCTTGCTTTCTGAATTTTGAAGAAGCCCAAAAATAGCTCCTTTTGAGTAAATTCATATATTCTAGTTGGTGTATCATATATCTTGCTTAGGTAAATGCTTCAACAATGCCCACCTCCACCCATTAGTGCGATTTCCTGTCCCGTCTTTCCGTTATTTTTTGCTTTTTATGCTTGCTTTGTTAACTTGGAAAGACCCAGATAGTTGGTCTTGCTTACACGAGTTTGTCATTTGAACATCAGAAAATTACATCGATATAAAAAGCGGCCGTTTGGTTTCTCCGCCTGGAGGTAAAACATCCTAAAATGGCGGGGACTCGGTTGGTTTTGTGGAGTGCATGGCTTGTCGGATGGAGACCTTAAATTTGTGGCCGGAGCGGGAATAAATTCCATTGTTCACTCTTTCTTAATTATCCTTTCAATAGCTTCTGGAGAGTGGTAAGTAGTTGGCCAATGGACTGATTCAGAAATTCAACTTCCGTTCTCGTAAAACGCATTGCGCAATCCCAGCGTCCTCGTAAATGATATCCTGACCAAGAAAATTAACCAGAACACAAAGTTCCCAGAATTCCGTCTCATTTTTGAATTGGTTCATTGGCTGAATGTAACATTCCTACCAAAATCGCAGTAATGTATGGTTCGGAACTGGAAATCCAACGAACTAACCAAAATGTCCAAGCTTTGTTACGTTATCGTTTATAATTTGTTAGTGTCCTGACAATGACTGAATTATATGTATCCCCTGCTAGGAATGCAACAATCAATAAAATTAACGTTAAACAGTTTAAAAATTGACAGTCTCATTGATAATAAATAGACATAAAACAGTTTATTCCTAAATTTATAAATTGTTCTTATCTTAGGGGTAAATTGCAGGTATCGTTGAATTTTCAGGTGGAGGGATTTTCATTGGTCTATGGTCAGACATTTTTTAACGTATAGATTATACAAGAAACTTATTATTCCAAACTATTTCTTTGAAAGTGCTAAATATTTGGACAGATTTTTTTAATGTTAAAGAAAGCAGAAGTATTTGATATAATGGCATGATTTATAAAAATAAAAATCAAATACCAGTCTTTTATCCCTTCTGTCAAATGTTTCGTGTCTTGCTAGGAATTAAGCTATGGTTTCTTTTTTAAGTCACTTCTTTTGAATTCGACCGGGGCACAGAAAAAGGGGGTTCGGTTATGCCGCCAGGAGGAAGAGTTACTAAAGGGTCGTCCACTGGTTGGACGTAGTGTATTAATAAAGATCTAATTAATCAACCTACTAGTATTCGGTTCTTTCCTAAAACGGCGTCCGTTTAATGGCTATGTTGAAAGTGTGCACCGTGTTGAAAGGAAGGCCAGGCTTTTATCACGTAAAAATAGTTAACAAGAGATCTTTATGAATGTTCAGTTGCCCATACTAAACTTCCTACTGTACCAAACAGTTTCAATTGGAACATGTGTGACAACAAACTTTCCCTGCCTAATGGTCACTCGCGACTACAAACGTGTCATCCCGAATATGACTAGAATATTGCCCACTGGACAACAGTAAATTAATCAATCTTTTTTTATCGCTACCTGTTCCGATTACGTTTCAACAGAGAGAAACCGGTCTAAGTAGTTTTCAACATTGCAATATTATTTACATGTCATAACTATACCAGTTATGACTTAGCATTTACTTTGACTACCGTGTAACAAGACGAGTGGGAGTGGTTAACAAGAGTTTGTTACTCTTCCGAAGCACCTGAAATCGCCCTGGTTTTTGTAGGTTTCGCTTTACTCCAGTCTTAGCTTTCAGTGTAGTGTTTTCTGTTGTTTGTCTTTAGTTTTTTTTTTTTTGTTGACCATTACCTTTTCTGTCTTTCTATCTGCCTCTTGTTATTTTCTGTATACAAAATTACAAATTTTGAATAAATATTGAGAATTTTCGTATACTATATGTACATTTCAAGGATTAACCTCTCATCAGTAACTTAGGAAGTCCAAGATATAAACATAATAAAAGAAGCACTCATATCCAAACAAATCGAAATGGGAGGCCAAATCCGACGGCAGGGACAAATACTAAGTGCAATACTTTTCGAGGCCTTTCAGTATTTTAGTGTTTTTTGAATTTTAACAAATGCAGCAAATTTCTGTAAATCATTGTTTGATAAATTTCATGCGAGACAAGTCTGACAACTGGGCTGGTGAATACCCTCGGGGACTCCCGGTCCACCAGCAGAGGCATCGACCCAGTGGTTTCAAAAT
>JARWCS010000013.1:1222127-1235329 GCA_034783895.1 Geukensia demissa | reverse complement strand
TAATTATGTTTTGATTGTTAAATAAACACCTATTGTATTTTGCTTGTTGGCATTTCTTGAATATGATATTTCAAAATGTTGGCATAGGTTGAAGACACCGTTCATGATGGAGGCGTACAAATATTACATTTTTAAAACAAATGTAATCGTCATGTAAAATTAACAGATTGTTTACACGGAAAGAAAATGTCATTGCTAATCAGAACTCTACAAAAATGTATATATTTGAAAGAATCATTTCCGCCTATAGCCCTTTTTCATTTAAACACATAAATATTTCACAAAGAAAATACGTAACTACTTAAGTTACGATTTCTATGCACTGCTGTGAAGATGGAATAAAATTCTCTGGTGGCACTCCACCAGAATACCAACATAACAGACTTTATTATTATGTCGGAGTAAAATCATTTAACATATTTTGTGTTTATTCCTTAGTCAGTGTTTTATCAGCCAACAATTTGGACTCTTAACGACAAATTTGTATAACAGTGACAATTTTATTGCTTTATTGTTTTATCAAGTGTCAAGTGAAACTAGAATGTCAGTCAATATTTGTACCTTCCTGGCAAACTAAAGATGTATCACTAAAACAAGCCAAACATACTTCACAAGAGTTTGGCTATCGTATGACAACGTCAACTTTATCCTTATCTCAAGTTATGATATTTCATTCCATTATACCCCTTGTGTGTTGAGAAATATTTGATAAAATTTACTTTCAATACGTACACGCGTCTCAATAGATAATGTGCAGTTTTTTATTTCATTTAACAACCGAAAAAACTAAACATCATATACAGCCCACTTTTTTCGGTTACTTTTTGTGTTTACATGACAACCTATTTAGTACTTGAAAAATAAGGAAAGGCTTCGTAAAGAATTGCGCTTAGTAGTTGTTCCTGCCATCGGACTTAACTTCCTATTTCGATTTGTTTGGATTTGAGTGCTTCTTTTGCTTTGCTTGAATCTTTGACTTCCTATGGTTCGGATCTAATGCTACTGATGAGAGGTTACTCCTTGAAATGTACATAGAGCATACCCAAAATTTTCCATATTTATTCAAAATAGGTAATTATGTATTTTGTATTACTATAGCAGCGTATTATTTTTGCGCAAAGTAACAGAACGTTCCCACTTTAACAGATTTACATTTCCGCATATTTATACATTTTTGCATGAAATCAACTTGTACTACTTCTAATTAAGTTTTACAACATCACTTTTTAAATGAAAATTTACTCATTTTAACAAAATTGAAGAACCATTTGTATATCAATTCTATCTGAGGAATTTTCAACAGCTGAATAACCTGTGTGACGTGTTGCAAACCATGATTTATTATAAAGAAATTCTTACTTCTCATAATCTTGTCGGCAATAAAGCACACTGTCTCTCATGAAGCACGAGCCTTGTAAGGGCAGACGACAGATTGCACATATCATACAGGTCTCGTGCCAATAATTGTTCTGTACTTTCAACAAATAGCGATCTTCGATTGGTCGTTGACACCCAGCACAAACCTCCATCTGAAGAGAGGGCATTTCTGTAAGTAAGTAATAATTAAATAAAATTAAACATGACAGAAGTTTAGATATATTCTCATTTTTGGAGACTGGAGTGGGAAAAAAATTCACTTACCTTCACGTTGTATCAGAAATCGCAGGTTGAATACAAATATTAGTTTAAGGTTTATTTGCTTCCGGTTGTAAAAAGACGATTATGTTAACAGATTGTCATTTACGAGACTGGATTCTGTTTTTGTGTATTTTTCTACGTTTGAAAATAAGAAAACATCGCATACAAAAACATTTTTCAAAGTCATATTTGTTTATATGTGACTAAGATAAAATGGCAATGCATTCAAATTGGTTGTCTCCTCACAAGTGAAAACCATTTACACAATAAATAAAACTGCTTACCCCACATATTAAATCAATACACCCATGAATTAAAATAAAAATAAACATCACATTTATGTGTATATATATGAAATTACAATACATATAAACAACAGCTTCGAGGGATTATTACGATCTTCAATGTTAACATATGTTAATGACTTTTGTAGACAGTGCTGCGACATATGTGTTCTTAACCTAAAGTAGAGGCCATTAGCGAACTCCAGGTTAACAATAGTCATTAAGATAAACAATCAATAATACTGCATAAAATTACAATTAAACATAAATTTGCAACAAAGCGAACAAAGTTTATGTTAAGGCAATATGACTCTTTCAGCTTAAAGTAGTGCAAGTGCCACACTACTGAATTCACATAATATTATGATATCAAGTCAAGTGAGCAATGCAAAATCATATATTGCGATCTGATCTGCAACAGTGATAACAACCTGACTCTAAAAATTGTCAATTTCATTAGTAGCTGTTCATTATTTTAATCATAAGTTAAAAAAATAAGATATTCAGATGAATGACACCAGCATACGATTGTCCCCATTGCAGCTGGCGCGAAACAACTAAAAGTTTTCGTTGTTGATGAAAAAGGACAAAATATTATGTACGTATTACATATCCCCCCTCTCTCTCTCTCTAAATTTGCTGTGGCTCTCCTGAAATATACCAATACACGCGACTAAAACGTACAATCTGTAATGTCTCATATATTGGTAAGCGCCGTGTAAGCTACGGAATACTTACTAAATATAACGTCTTGATTTAAACCTCCACCTTATATTAAAGACTCTCGTATATAATGACAAATGGCCAGGGGAAGCATTTGAACGGAACAATTATAATATTTACATGATGTCACATTTGACCAGGAAAAATCCCAACCTGTAATTTGCATCAAAATTTAAAAATTATATGAATTGCTTTTTTGATAAAAGTCATCGACCCGTTATAAATAAAGAAATTGTTTGGTATCATTAGTAAACCCCACCACTGAAACCAATCCTGAAAGTAATACAGGGGAAATAGAAATCAGAAAGCCATGCGAAGTAATTATTCATATGAAACGAAACCTATTTTTTTCATTTTTATAATAGATAAGGAAATTATTAAGAGGTCATGTTAATAAAATTTGCTTATCCCTACAGAATATAACGATGTAAATAAGAGAAAAAATCTTTTGACTTTTCTACACATTGTTGTTGCTCAAAATAAGTGGTCTTAATGTACCGGTTTTATATAGGCCACAGCTGTGGCACTCTTCGAAGGCCAGGGTATAAGTTTTTGTGAATTATTTTCTAAACACTTTTTGTAATATTTTTATATCATTAAATAAATGTAGAGCCTGAAAACAGGAAAATTTATTGTAAAAACCAAGATCAATTTACAAAAAAAGAAAAAACAAATGATAGGAAAATTAATTTGGTTTTATCCGAAGTTTTGATTTGTGACATTCAAAATAAAAAATTAGAACGTCTTAATGCTCAAGTAAATAACAAAATATACCCGCATTTACTATTGACAGTCTATCAGCAGCGGTATCATCTATTTAGGCTAGAATTAGTAAAATAAGGCAAACAATCACTCCTCCCTCAAAGATCCATTAAACACATAAGATTCTAAAAAAATGGTTTGTGGTTTTAATACCAATGTGCCGTCATAGTATGTTTGTTTGACGGACAGTACAAACTTTTATTCTGGCTTCATTAATCATCCCAGCATTTGAGGAATAAAAAATCTTAATCAAGATGATTTATAAAAACATTGACAATGTTTCAATTCAAAATTTTAAATCATATAAAGGACTACGTGTCTAAGAGCTTTTTGAGGGGAAGGGGTACTTCCAAAACATAAATAAGGAAACATTGACAAAATTTCTTAACTAATCATAATAAGGAATGTAGACACAATCTTGTTTAGCTTGTTTTCAACTTTTGGTGCTACCCTTTTTGGTATGAAAAATATTATCCCTTGCTGAATAACTATTTAAAATAAATATTTAAATTGTTAATAACAAGGAGTTCTCGGAAACTCTAGACTTCGTTCCACCTTGAGTTCAAATTACTGTTTGACACCTTTCGTCCGTCATCGTTTTCGTGTTATGCCCACACCACTTTAACACGTAAACCTGTCATGACCCTTGACCTTATAGAATTTGACATTCAAATGCGTGTAATCCCGTTTAATTACGTCCGTCACGAAATTTTTGTTTTTTTTTACATTTATTAACCTTCTCTTTTACTTATGTTTTTACCTTAAATCTGATAAACATTTAAACTTTTGCTGGATCATATCACTATCCAATCGAATTCGATACATCATACCATGGCTATGCCAGTTTTATAGACATTTAAAGGGACACTTAATAAAGATAAAAATGTCATTTTAGAAATGTCGCTTAATTGAATAATATTGACCCAAATCATTGAAAGGATAACGACTATTTTTTTAAGATGGATAAAGATGTACAGAATAAAAATAAAGTCAAAAGAGAGATTCATATTTTAATGCGAAAATATGACGGTTAATAAAATTTTGTCTCAAGATGAGTTCATCCCCAGTTTTGTTTATAGTTGTATGTGGTTTTAATTTTATTTGTACAGTATGTATCAGGTGCCGTCTTTTTCATGTTATCGACATTGCCGTGTCTGTCTGTCTACCCTTTCGGTTTTCTTTCGCTTCCCCTTTTAAGTTCATGTGTTATGAAAAGGCTATTTTACTAGAGTCTGCATGCATATTTATACACTAAAATAGGTATCTTTTTAAATATTAAGATAGGACACTATAAATGTTGCTTTTGTAATCTAATTTCCATTATTTTTCAAAAACATTTTATAATTAGTTGAAATCATATTGAAATCCCTTAATTGTTGAAATAATAACAATTACTCAGAACTCATACATGTACTAGTGCCTGATGAATTAGCGGTAACATCTTGCAAATGTTTGCCCAAAGTGACAAAATAAAAATAGAAGACAATTGTAGAAGGCACAAGGCATCAAAACAACTTATATTGACATTTCATTCTGGTCAAAAGATCTAATATATATTTTCAGATGTCTAATGTAACAGAATAAAAAAAAGTAAAAAATTGAGTTTTGTTATCTCTACTCTCACGACTAAAATTAAAGGCTTAAAATATATAAAATTTTACAAAGACCAGTCACTGATTTTCAACTTCAAGCAACAGAATTTTTTTTAAAAACGATACTAACGAGTTAACGGAAATCGCAATTTAAAAGACACACACGACCAAATAGTAAACAAGTGTTTCAAAAGACGATTGGCTTTTAAATGGTGATCACTTATTACGATCCCTTTCTTACTCGTTTTTGGCAGACATTCTGCAAGAGGAAGCGAAAAATGAAGGGCCATATAAAAGGGGAAAGTCGACAGACATGGCAATCTCAAGAACACGAACAAGACTGAACATGACTAAAAAACAAACAAAACTATGAACAATGCGGACACCAAAAAACCGGGGATGAACTCAGATGGTCCGGAAAGGTAAGCCGTTCCTGCCACATTAAAGACAACCGCCGCATTGATTCATTGATTGAACGTCTATTGAACATGAATGGAAACTCATGACTTAACTTTTCATATAGTTAAATTCCCATTCACCAGAAGCTCCAGCATAGGAAGTATAACTTTCTCAATATATTCACGCTAGCAAAGCTATTTTAACATGTTAACTACCTTATTCCTATCTGAAATCATTATTATCACGGTCGTCATCAGATATGAAACCATTTATTTTAATATAGAAGATAAGAACCTTCCTCTGTCCTTCCGGAGCATCTGAATTCATTCGTTTTTTGAAGGTCCGTCTTATCTGTCATTGTTTTCCACCGCCTCTCTTAGTTTGATGTGTGCATTTGTCTGTTGTTTAGTCTATATATTATATATACATTTTAGGTTGGGCCTTTGGTTTGCTGACATCCTTATATATATTTATCTGAATTAAACCAAACACATTTCGTTTGTTTGATATTCAAAATATACCTGCTATCCATTGATAACTTTTGTCCATCTCCAAGTCTTGAAATATATCTTACAATGTGCTGGTAAAATTATGCCTTTCCCTATTCCGATGTCGGATAGAACCATCAGTTACACATACATATAAAATAAATGGAAACTTCTTGAACCGTTTGAAGACTGCATAGAGGTAAAAGTTTGTAGCCAACGCGTCATACGTCCGCGGCTAACAAGTAACCTGTCAAATTCGTCAGTTAATTGATAATTACCTTGATCACACCGAACTATAATTGTCCAAAGTGACGCTCTGCATAAAAACCCTTTCAATTTCTGTATCAGATAATCAAGGCTGCACCGAGAACTCATAAAATTATGAAATAATTGGAATAGCTTTTCACCTTTTGAATTTATATTTAAATGCATTGCAGTATACATTTTACTTTCAATAAAAAACAACAATTTTTGAGGTGCCCAAAGTTTTTGGTAGTATGATTATACTCTTAAATATGTATTGTCGTATCAAGGTTATCAACAAATTATCTCCCCTTTTTTAGTTCTCCACACCGATAACATCGCCTGACATTTTGAAAAAGTGAAGCAGGAATAAAAGAAAGATATCAATTTTGAATGCAAAAAATCTTTTGTTGTTTCCAGTGTGCATTGTAATCCATATATTATGTCATTTTCCTAGTCTGTTGAATAATTGTTAAATTTATATGAATGATTGAATATTTTTATCGCTTCATAGCCATAATTCAAAGCCAAATCGCATGCATTGAAAAAGTTGCGATTAAAGAGTAATTCTGACATTAAACGTCGTGACTATATAGAAAAAAAGTACAACTGCAAAATTTAAGTGTTCTTGTCTATAATTGAGAAAATTTATCTTCGTAATAAGTCATAAATCAGAATTAAAAGAAATTAGACGTACTCAAGGTCCATTACAATCAAAATGCAATTTTACCCAAGTATGCAAGAGAACGTTCTTTAGTTCAAACAAATAATGTTGTGAATGAGAATAAATATTTGAAAAGGTCCTGGCAAATATAAAAAGATCAAAGGTCTGTTTTAAGATTAGTTCAAATTCAGAGACACATGTATTAAATGCAAAAATGTCAATCTGACCAAAAAATTACATATTAAAGGGGTTTTAGATTTTCTGATTTTTCGTTGTTATTAATTGATTTCAACCATAACATGTAATCTTCATAGTTTTAATTGTGAAAACTATACCGGATTTTACCTTAGATCAAGTGTTTGCTTTTATTAGTCTTTTTTAGTTTTTGGTTGTGTCTTGAACTTTTCAATCTATGGAATTTGGCTTCAACTTACATTGTTGAATATAAAAAGCAAAATAAATCTAAATAAGTAAATAAAAATGAGGAAAATACGACATAAAAATTTATATATTTTTTGTTTTTTAATATGATATTCACGTTGGATACAATCCCTGTTTCATTTTCTTGTATTTGTATTTTTTCTAAGCTGTGATCTGACATCACTCTATGTGTTTGCCCGATATGTTTTCTAATCCTTTTCCTATTATTAGAGTTTGTAATTTTTTAAGTTTGATTGCTGCTTTAGGTTTTTGGCTCTACCACAATTGTTACATTGAAGGGACTTCCCCTGCGTAACTTATATTATAGATTAAATTATTCGCCGAAGAACAAAACTGATAGTCTACCAGAAGTAAATAGATATACCTCACAGTAAACCAATACTCTTTACGCAATACCGGAACCCTTTTAAATTTTACTGCAGAACTGAACAAAATCTTTCAGGGTCATTTAAGGTTGAAGGTCAATACTGCTGAATATTTAGGGAAACAATAGGAAAGGATATATTCACATTCTAGGTTCTCTCTTCTGTGACAATTAATTAGTCGCATAATGAAAATGATATTGCATAAGAATTCGATACAAGACATATGACACTTAATACTGTTCAGCTTGAGAAATCAAAGAAAAAAGTTACGTAAAATGTGAACAGTGTCTCATGATTTTTCCAATATATTTATGGAGTACTACTGGTGAGATACTTGTGTTTATGCCAGCAGTATGCTAGTGAATGAAAATGAAAACATGTGTGTAAACTGCATGAATTAGAGCAACAACGAAAAAGAAAATTATCATGAAAAGAGCAACACGTGCATAATACCTATCAAAATACCGAAAATCAACCCACACCTTTAAATCTTATATTTCGTATAAAGTCAGTGTTTAAGCGCCGAAAAATAAAACGAAAGTCAATACTTGTTACATAATAAAAAAATGTCAGTCATAAAGAAAGTCTCTGAATAAAATCGTTCAGAATATGGTTCTGCCTCAACAGTTTAATGCATTTTATAATAGGAATTATTTTCATGGCATGTGGAATCGCACAGCTTGTGACTTTGTGTAGAAATCGTAGTAAAACCGACGTCACGAGAGACGTTGATGGTTAATTACGCTAACAAGTATAATTAAATAACATAATAACATTTAATATCATTTTTACATTGAGAAAAGCAATGAATTCAATTGACTGCAAGTAACAAGAATTTTACGGTAAATTTACCATATGTACAATAAAGCATGGACACATGCAAAACAGTAACCATTTATGTCTTATAGATAGAAGGTGCAGACGTGAAATTGTTGCAGCAAATTACCACTGCATCTAAAGTTACCTGCTTGTTATAAGTCCAACTGTTAAATGTCATGCAATGTTTAGGAGATTTCAAAATTTGGAAAAAATATTAAAGGTTGAGTGGTATAAAGAAACAGCAGAGGTTATTTAATAACAGTCTCCGATTATAATCAAGGCACATAACAAAGTTAAAAGATAAAAATGATTAACAAAACATATTATATGGGGGTGGACCAGACGTTTTCACCTAAGATATTTTTTATTTATTTATTAAAATGCAACAATATTTTTAAATTCTAGTAGCTAGAAAATGATTAAAAGCCAAGATGTCATTGTTTTTGTTTTTAAATGTAATTTTGTATTATTTTTATTTATTTTATT
Organism: Geukensia demissa; assembly: GCA_034783895.1. Taxonomy (NCBI): domain Eukaryota; kingdom Metazoa; phylum Mollusca; class Bivalvia; order Mytilida; family Mytilidae; genus Geukensia; species Geukensia demissa. Next base: position 1,226,425 of record JARWCS010000013.1, on the reverse strand, counting down.
TATCATTAATCAATTAAAAACTACGTTTGATTTGGACAGATATCGGTAAAAATTGCTGTGGGGACATTTTCACTTTCAGCCCCTTCCCTCGTTGTTGAAAAAAACATTAATTTATAATCTCAGCTGTTCTGAGCATAAAACCAAGATGTCGTTTATGATTTTTCTTAAGCACATATACCATGTGATAGATAGAATTGTCCAATATGAAATTTATCAAATAATGGTTTACAGAAATTTCCTGAATTTGTTAAAATTCTAAAGCACTTTATGGGGTACCATACACCTAAGGGAAATAACTCTGTAAAAATCATCTGAACGTTTTAATCAAGTATCATTTTATATTAAAATTAACGCATCTCATTGATCAAAATTTTTGATGATGAAATTATTATATATCTATTGAAATAATTCCAGAGAAAAGTGTGCTTCAAATTTCTTGAAATTTTCATTTTTTCCTTCTTTCATCAAAGTAAATGTCTAAACAAAATATAAAGAAAATTAAACGTGTGGAATTTATTTTCGTGATGGTTTTGGGTACCCCCTTAAGACAACTAGGACTTAGAAATAAACTTTTTTAAATTTTCGTGATAAACGAAATATCTTTTTGACTTCCTGAGGTGATACATTATGTTAAAAAAATGTTGAAGGATTTTAGCGTGGAAAGAAACAAACTTTGGTACAATAAGTTTAATCTTTAATTACTTCTTGGTGTAATAAAAACACTTTAAAACTACCAAAAAATATATGAAGACTACTTGTCATGCGATGTAAGTGTGCCTTCTAAATAGTGTATTTTGTGTAAAAAAGTATCGGAAAGTCATTTTAGAGGATAAAAAAATCAAAACAACCCAAACAAATTTAAAGTAAATTGATTTCTATTAAGTTCTACACTACTTTTAAATGTTTATATGGAATGGTAGTCAATATGTTCAAAAAGCATTCACCGCCTCTGTGGTGTAATGGTTAGCGTGCTCTCATCGAGTGCAGAAGGCCGAAGGTTCTATCCCCGGCCGGGTTATACCAAATACATTAAAATTATTATTTGCTGTTTCTCCGCCAAGCACGCAGCATTATTTAAGAGTAAGAGCAAAGGCTGGTCGACCCAGAGTCGGAATAATGTGTCTGGGTAAAGTGAAAAGTCCTTCTGCGGACTGTTGCTTTCATGAGCTGGCACGTTCAGCGTTTCAATCCAGTACAAAGCAGCTTTCATTCATCATCACTCCCTGAATATGCATGAAATATATACCGCTCGACGTTAATCACCATTCCATAAATCAATCAATCAAAAAGCATTCTGGCTGTAAATACAGAGAATATATACGACTTTATCGTTGCGAACGCAACTAAAGGGTAAAAAAAATGTTAGTTTGAATGTTACTGTTTTTTATTTTAACATGTTGATTTCCTCGCATTAATAAATACATGTTTTCCAGTTGTTTATAAATATTGCAAATTTCCAAATGCTGTGCACAAGTTTCCAGCAAAAACAGTAATAATAAATGCCCATATCCAATCAAATCGAAATAGAAGCCGAATTAGTATATTATCATCGATGGTTTCACTCCCACATTCATGACATTGATACCTGAATTAAAATTATGACATTGTTATTTATTTGAATTAAATAATATTAATCTTTCAATATGGATGTCCTCTTCATGCACGTTTTTATTTTGTAGATGACATGAGCCCAATATGACCTTCAGATGTGTTTCGAATTATAGAGATCAGCATTATATCCACGCATTAATCTTTACAACGTCTTTCAACATTGATTTTTTGCTCAAAATTTCGAGAGGCCATGTTAAAGTACACACTTGCAGCAGAGGACGGGACATTTTCACCTTCGCATAAACAGGATAAAACAGATACATTCATGAAGGAGGCATTGGAGAGCCACAACCCGAAAGGGAAAACAAAACTAATAATGAAAAAACGTGCCAGACAAAAGCGACATGAATACTCCCTTTTCCCGCCAATTACACAAACTACAAGGAAAGATACACAAACTAGTTTTAATACACACAACACCCATAATGAAGACAACGAACTTGCTTTGGTAAATGGACATACTATAAGCCGTCTAAATGACGTCACTACTCCTTACGTTATGCACAGTAATTATAGTCATAAAATCGACAATATATCCCCCGTGCCAAACCATACCAAAGAGTTAACTAGAATTTCTCAAATGTCTAATGGAAATGTAATAGAAGTCCAAAGAATTCCGAAGGAACATTCATTTACGTACGAAAATAAACATGCGTCATCGCCTTATATTGAACGAACTGACCGAAAACCTAAAACAGACAGACATCAAGGGAGTAGAAAAGGTTATCTGTCGCGCAGTTATGACAATGAAAAAAATCCGAAACTGTTGCTCAATACTAACAAAATAGGGTTAGTTGAACGGATAGATAGAAATAGATATAGGGAAGTCAAAAATCCAAAAGCAGAGGAAAATTTTTCTATTCGAAAAAAAATTGAACAATTTCGAAAATGGCACGAAAAAGAAATGATAAAAGATAAACTTGATAAATATCACAAAGAAGTTGACGATCAGTTTGATGCAGATAAAAGGAAACTTTCGAAACCCTTTATTGATGTAAACGAACTTCCGGATGTTTTTAGTCCAAAGAGTAGTAATAATCACAAAAGGAAAACGCACGATACTGAAAAAGGGGATAAAGTGCGAAAAGACAGTGGTACTCACGGAGAAGGTGCGAAACGGGACGAATCAACAGGTCCTACGGAAGTAGAAAAATCTCCTTCGGAACAAACATGGCGGACATGGCGTGATGTTAATGACTCATATGCATATACAGATGTCAAAAAATACATTCGTGATAACGAACTAATGGGAAATGAAAAAGAAGAGTGGATTAAAAAGTGGGTTTTAGAAGTTAATGCAGCTATGGAGTCAGACTCTATAGAAGGAAGTGTTACATAGTGGTCATTTCTAGCATAGGAAATTAAGCACACTGTGATAACTGAAAGCAATTTTAACATTTCATTTGATCACGTGATCATCTTGCCATAACTATCTTTTTGTATTTATATTGTATGCAATTTTTGAATGTTTAAGTACTTGATAAATTATTTATTTCACAAAGTGAATCATTTTTAAACTATCAGATTAATTAATTAGCAAGCAAATCAAGTCGATAAAAAAGAACATAGCGCCTTGCCTTAGAGGTATATCGACAAGAACGCAGAAAATTTTACAGATATAACTTTGTCTTACAAGGACGTGTTTGTTTTCCAATAAGGAAATGAGAATTTCAGTTAAAAAGACATGCTATTTTTCCGTTCGTGTCAATTAGCTTATTGGTGTCAAGTGAGAATGAGCCAATCAGAAATTAGAGATCCCCAGGGAAGATTGTGTGTTGTCAAATTTGAAAAAAATACAAATTTTATAACGTTTCTTTCTGACAAATGACCTTCTTAAGATAATGCACAATAAGTGTGAGTTCAATTGGGTGAAGTTTAATAGAGAGAAAGAGTGTGTCGTTTGAAAATCAGAAAGAACCATGGTCGCCATATTTGTTTACGGATCAGGTAATTGCATGCAATTTTTATGAGAAATTTTTTGAAGATTCGACCAACAACAATCAAGAATTTTTTTTTTTTGGCGGGCATGTTAGTGGACTGACTAAACTGTATATGTTAACGTTTTAAAGAACTTCCCTAAAGATCCAATGAAGTTTCTGGTGATTTGGCCAAGTGGTTTCGAACAAGATATTTAAAGAGTCGACCAATCAAACAAAAACTGCATGTCGTGGCCATGTAAGTGAATCAACCAATACAATATGTCTCAAGATTTAAAGAGGTCATTTCATAGATGCATCGTCCCTACTTTCAACTAATTTGTAGCGATGGTTTCAGAAAAAAAATAACTAAAATGTTAGAGTTAATGTTGTGTGTTCTATGTTCGTCTTTTATTTCATTTTGTTGGCCATTGTCTTTTCTGTCTTCCGAATTAACCATTTCTGTCTGCCACTTTGGTATCTTCGAATTCCTTTTAAAGGACGATGGATGGAAGTATCGAACTTAAGAATTAGTCATGATGCCTTTAGTATGGTGAGCTCAAATATCAGGGGGTCAAACCCACGACCTGCCGCACCCAAGGCGAGCAAGCTAAATATTGCACAACCGATGCGGTCAGTAACACATTAAAGGAATTAAGATGAGCAAATACATGTAAACGATTCCGAACGACTCTTTAGGAGAAAGCAGCATTGATATGGAAAGCCAACGGGGTCAAAATTCTTGATTTGTATATTGTCAATTTGTTACTT
>JARWCS010000013.1:1175232-1189903 GCA_034783895.1 Geukensia demissa | reverse complement strand
TTTTTGGCATATCAATATGAAATAATGTTTATGACCCCTTTACAAATATTTTGCTAGCAGGTTTCACTGTACTGATCTTGCTTCTACAAAGTGATAAAACAATAATATTACCTTTGATGCTGTTTCCACAATAAAAACACAGTAAATAAACAACAGAAAGTTTGTGTGTAATTAACCTCCCAACATCAATGTCTGTGTTAATTATAAGGAATGTGATCATCAAATTCTTAGCAAAACAACACTGTATGGGAGATAACTCCAATTTTCTATCTTTATATGCTACAAAATAGTTAACTTGATTAACCCAAGTTAAAACCATATGGGTCGATATCTACATAGACAGACAAATCATGACATATATGAAATGAAATCAAACAAAAAGAAATGAATTCAGGATAGTATGGACAGACTTTACACCAGCGTGGACCATATCTCAATTCTAACGACTAAATATTGAAATGATTAATCTAATAATGAAGGGAGTAACTCAATCAAGTCTACTGCAAGGCTCAAAATTATAAGTCAATAAATAGTTCTTTATTTGAAATTTGCATATTCTTCTTAACTTTATATTGTTTCAACATTTTTAAGGTTGAAAGTTGTAACTAAGTTTAATATCTTGATCTTTTAGCTAAAAATGTAGAAATAAGATGCTCCATTTTCCTACAAGAACAACTTATTTAAACATACCAATTTCTATATATAGTCATAATATCTGTATATTACTACACACTAGATTGCAAACTGAAATATTATTACCTAATAAGAAATTTTAATTTAATATCTGACAAATGACAATTAGAATCCATTGAATACTTATGTGTTATATATCTAAAATTCTGGACAATATAAAGTAAAAATAATGCTTCAGCATTCTATCAAGAAAAAACTTAAAATTTAATCAAGAGTAAAAAAAATCAAGGCACATGGCAAACTGCAACCTACTGTTAAGGTACCAATAGAGCACATTTTATAAGTGAAGTAACTATTTCAAATACTTACCCAAGACATTTGAGAAACAAACAAATCCCTCTCAATAAATTCAAATTTTACTTCCAATATGCAACTGACCCCTCATTAAATCAGCTATGTATACAATTACTAATGAAAATAAAACAAACAGATATGGAAAGTCAATTTAGATGTACAAAATGAAACATAATCACACATTCTAGGTGGAGAAAGAGATAAGAAAGCTTACAATGAATTAAGTCTACCCTGCTAATCATATAGCATCTGAAACATTTGTACACAGAAGATGATTTATCATAGGTCTGTCAGTGGTAATAAACTTTATGACAAGTTGATATCTAAGATTTGATAGGAAACAATGAATCTGGCTAGCAATGCTTGGTAGTCTTAATGACAAGTGCAGTGCCAATACCATCAGTCATTATTTTTAGAAACTTACAGTAATTTCATATGTATAAATCCAATCTTTATTTAAAAGAAAGAATATGGAATATTTAGACCTTTTTCATCTAAACTGAAAGTGGCAAGTTTCATGTATTGCTCACAATTCAAAATTCCTTTGATGCCGAAAATTCAATATTTTCTAATAATAAAAGTCAAATACAAGAGGCTCCAGTGAACCTGTATCGCTCACCTGACAGCGACAAATCATTGAAGGTTCTGGCCTGGAGGGAATGTTTTAAAAAATTATGGTGGGGGATGATTGGGTCAGTAGTTTCACACACTATCTAACAAAAAGTTTAGCTGTGGCAGCCAATTTAATTGACAGGCAAAATGCAGGACATAACTTTGAAAGGGCAATTTCACCAAAGTTTGGTTTCAACTGACTCAGTGTTAACAGAAAAATTGAACCGTCCTCTTTTTTTTTTAGTAATGGCAGTATCTTGGATGTAAGACCAGGATGCCAGACAAAATTTTGGTAGAGGATCAGCTAAGGACCCTTCCACCAAAGTTTGGTTGCAATTGCCTCAAAAGTTTCTGACAAGATAATTTTTTTGTGAATTTCATTTAAGGTCCTTTTTAAAATAAGCTAAGCTGCGTCTTGGTTGGTGGTCAGGAAAGCAGGACTTCATTCTGGTAGAGGACCAAATAAAGACCATTCCACCAGTTTGGTTGCGACTGGCTCAGAAGTTTCACACAAGAAGATTTTTAATTGATTTTCCCATAGGGACCTATGTTAAACTAAGTTCGGCTGTAGTGGCCATATTTGTTGGTGCGTGGGGTTACTGGACAAAACTTTGGTAGAGGACCATCTAAGGACCATTCAACCAAAGTTGGATTATTTTTATATAAATACCATGCATCACCCTTTTTCTGTTTCTAGTAATGGTGGCCATCTTAGATTGAGGACAGGGATGCCAGACAAATTTTTGTTAGAGGACCATTTAACCAAAGTTTGATGCAAGTTGGCAGAGTAGTTTCAAATTTTTTTGGTGATTGTAGACAATGGACAAAGGATGGACACAAAGTGATGGCAAAAGCTCACATGGGCTTTTAGGCCAAATGAGCTGAAAATTATTTCCCATTCCAACAACTTTTGGGTGATGGAAGGGTTCTAGGTAGACAGCATTTCATTTGAATACCTTCACTGAAATGAAATATAAACCAGACAATCTAGCAAAAATTTGACCTTAACCTCAAAATAATTGTAACAGACGAAATTAAAGCATTTTTGTTTAAAAAATAGTATGAACATTCACCAGAAAAAAATCCAGAATAAAATAATGCTGGCAAAATGAATTAGAGCCAAAAGAAATTGGAACTTAGTGTAAAAAGGGGAAATAACTACATAAAAACTGTTGAAATATCTTTGATATTTAAAACAAAATTGTAGTTATAGTTTTACTGTTGAAAAAAACTGTAGAAAAGTTGTTGTTTTTTATCTAAAATAATGCAAACAGTTATAACAAAGTTTTGATATCTTTTGCAGGATGCATTTAGTAATTATTTCTAGATACCATCTATCTTTCCCCCTCAATATCACTTTAAATAAATTCAATTTTAAGGAAAACAATTAAGATTATCTTAAACTTTTGGGAGTTGAAAATTATTTAAACTAAGCAGATTAAGTTGCTAAATTATTTGCAAATCAAATCAATTTTTCAAATTAATTTTTTGAAAGTTTCATATGCTCAAAAAAGTATATTATGTACCAATAAAATAGAAACAATTTTAATATTTGGATAATCTATAGATCATTACCAAAGTGCGCCAGGGAGTCACATAAGAACTATTTACTCCATCAAAGTACCATATTTTACACAGTAAGAGATTAATACATTAAAATGTCTCATTGTTGAAGATCTTTGTGAAAACTTATCATTTTTGTTGTATATATATTCTTTCAACCTATACTAGACTTCTAATTAATAGCCAAGTAGGTATTTGTAAATTTCCTCTGTTTTCTTGTTGTTGGAGTACAGTCCTTCTGACATTTACCCCATATATTTCATTTTCACACAGATGCAAAATATATGCAGAACATAGATAAAATGTGTCAATGAGACATGGATGCCCACATCCCAGCAAACAGGAAGTAGACATATGATAGGCCTGAAAAGGGAAGACACAGTACAACTTACCTTGAAATTGTTTCAGACTCGATATAAAATCAATCCAATTTAAACCAGCCGAGAAATCTTTAAGGAAATTGGTGGATGTACATGCATACAGATAGACAAGGTAAAAACTAAAAAACTAATTTCTCCATCGCCTAAAGACGAGGGCATATAAATGGTTACTTATGAGTTAACAATATTGTATGGTATCAATGGAAGATTTGATATATGCAAATTGAATTCACTGGGGAAGCGAAGTCCAAACCAAAGCCAAATGCATCCAATGTCAAGCTTTGTTGGGTTTTGGTGGCCACCTTCAAATTCTGATCAGCACATATTTCATAACTGTCTACGGAAGAGGGTTATCCACTAATCATTCCTCCAACAAAATTCCTTTCTAACAGAATATTTTCAATGTTGCAAATCAAATCAGAACACATTTTTGCCTTGATGAACATGATTTAAATTCAACTGACAAATTTAGTTGCAATTGGCAATAAAATAACAGATGAAAAGGTTTGAGTTCTTACTGGCAACATTTTTGACAGAAAATAACCCAAAAAGTGAAAAACATTCCTGCAAAGTTTGGTTTGAATTGGAATTGACTAAAATATTATGCAAAGAGGGAAAAGCATATCCTATGGACTGTCAATGGTGTAAAATCCTAGCTTTCCCCTATCTAGTACAAAAATTTCATTTTCTCATAATGAAATAATTTCTGATCACCAGGTGTGCCTATTGACACTGTGTCTATTCTGTAAGCTCAATGTCAACAAAATTTTAAAACTGCATTTTGAGCAACAAATTCTACATGGTAAGGACTTCAGTGGATTAATATATTTGATAAAGCAAAGATAATAAACCAACTTTAGTTTCTCAGATAAAGTATCATAAAATGAAAATCAATACCCGTATTACTTTTGATATCATCCTTTAGTTTACATCATATACATCTTAAGGGGGTACCATACACCATCAATAAAATAAATTCCACTCGTTTAATTTTCTTTATATTTTGTTTAGACATTTACTTTGATGAAAGAAGGAAAACATGAAAATTTCAGGAAATTTGGACCACACATTTCTCTGGAATTATTTCAATAGATATATACAGTCAAACCTGCATTTAGAGGTCACTAAAGGGAAAATTTTAAATTGGCTGCTTAAGACAGGTGGCTGTTTATTCAAGTTTCTATTTGACTGAAATATTCAACAAAAGGAAGTTGAAATGTGGCTTATAAAACCAGGTTATTGCTTAATCAAGGTGACCACATCAGCAGGTTTGACTGTAGGAATTTCATCATCAAAAATTTTGATCACTGAGATGCATTAATTTTAATATAAAAATGATACTTGATTAAATCGTTTAGATGATCTTATAGAGTTATTTCCCTTAGGTGTTGGGTACCCCCTTAAACAACTGGGAATAGAAAAGGTGGGCTTTAAAATTTAAAATCTATTGGCTGCTTAATAGAGTTGGCCACAAAGGCAAATTAATCTGTATCGTTGTTATTGAATTCGAACCTGCACACAGGTTTCTGTCGTAATTTAATCAGTGTTTAACTGAGGAAAGCCATACGGATAAAACGAAACGAAAAAAGCATTCAAAACATTCTTGAAATCCTGCTGAGGATACCTGAACTCATACCACAAGATAACCCCGTTGCTTTATCAAAATAATTTGGCAAACATGATTTAAAAAGCTAACCATACACTGCTTTCAAGTCTACACCAAAATAATGGTTATTGAGCTGTTGAGAACCTAAGGCACGAATAGACCGTTGTTAGCTACATCAACAGTAAGCGTCAGCAGTAAACATTACCAAAACTACATCAACAGCCATCAAAAGTGGCCTCCTGTTACTAATATATCATCATTAACTCTATCAACAGCCGTCAATAGCGGCACCCAGGGATTAATAGATCATCATCAACCGCATCAACGGCCATCATCAGCGGCATCCGGGGACTAAGAGATCATCACAAACAGCAACCAGCAGCTGCATCTACAACCTCCATCAGCGGCATCCACGGACTAAGTGAAGTACATAATGGATCATCATCAGCCGCACTTCAACCATTATTAGCGGCATCCGGGGTCCAATAGATAAATAGCAGTCGCATCAACAGCCATCATCAGTGGCCTCCGGTGACTAGTTCATCATCAACAGCTGCATCAACCACCATCATTAGCGGCATCCGGGGACTAATAGGTCATGAGCTGCGACAACAGCCCCATTTGTGGCTTCCGGTTACTAAAAGATCATGATCAACCAAATCAACAGCCATCAATAGCGGCGCCCGCTGGCTAATAGGTCATCATCAGTTGCAACAACAGCCACCATCAGCAACCTCCACTTTGCTGCACATGAATTGGAAAGGTGTCAATTGAGCAGAGTAAAACCTGATGTCATGAAATCACCATAGAATTAGTGGACACAGAATCCATAATTTTTAATTACAAAATGCAATAGAAAAATGCAAAATTGCGATGTTACTGTAGTAAATACTTTAAACATAGCAAAGAAAATACATCAATTAATTAATATTGGGGATGTGGCATAATTGTCCATGAGATTGTCATCGTCGACATTAAACTAAGTTTTCTTACAACAAGGAATCAATGCTTAAATAAAATGACCGTTGTCTGATTTTCTCAAATATCATGAAAACCGTTTTTCGCTTTTTCACTGATGTGCTTGGGCATCGATTATTTTATTTTGCCAATATTTTTTGCAAGGTTGTAGTTCAAAATTCAAATTTCAAAGCATCATATCTACTTTCATTGCAACAACAAATCACCGTTTTCTAAACCTGTTGGAAAATGCATAATGAATGGAATTAGATAACCCAACTGAAGCACAAAAGCCCAATCTCAATAGGTCCTGCATTAACTAATGACAGCAGAATACATGCGATCAAGAATTGATAGATAATTATTTTTCAATTAACGTCGTACATTTGAACACCTGCAACAGGTAAAATACAACTTGTTAAGGGAAAGTGTTTCATGTAACCGTTTCAAAAATTTCGCTGATATTTTTGTCATTTATCTATTTTCTATTCAACTATAAGTTAATCCCACTAATCCTACGTAATAACCCTTTCGACGTGTAATTCTGAAAATCAGGGGGAAAGTTAATTTATCATAGGGTATTCCCTTTCTTCAATCACACTTATGAATACAAGAATAAATGAATAGTTCCGTTTCTGACAACCCACGTCAACATAACATTCACCCCTTCCGCCTGAGGTGTTAAAATTCAAAAGCGGATTCATCCGCAAGACAACATCAACGTGTCGTTGTGCAAACATTACAAATCTTCTCTGAGCCTCCGCTCAAGATCCGTATTGAAATAGATCCGTGCAGTCATTTATCTCTGCCAAGGGCTTATATGGGACCCAAGGCAATTTGGACGAAAGAGATATGCATTATTTGAAATTCGCGTGTTGATATGGACGATTTATCGACCAAAATAGTTTAGTTAAGTCCCATCTTGTTTTACTGTTTTGAAGGGTCGACGATTGCTTCCATTTTATATAAAACCACATGTAAGGTTCAAGTAAAAATAAGGAACTACCATAAAAACGATATATATATATTACACATGTATATTAGATGATTTCATAGTAATTCTAACATATGTAATATTTTACAATTAACGGTAGAACAACCTATAAGAAAAGCACGTATATAGAGTAAAGAACAGACGAGCGATGCATTACATTTTAACAAGAAGCTGCGTAAAAGTTAAAACCAAAAAAAAAAAATGTAATGTAGTAATGTACAAACAACCGACTCATATAATCCACATTTAGTACGTCAGTTGTTTTGAGAGATCTTTACTGTAATCCATAAATAACTTTTTACTTACATTTATTTATTATTACCGTGATTAAATAAATTTTGCAACTAAAATAATGGCCATCGAATTTATTTGGTTATGTTATATTAACATTTCGGTGTTCCGGCCTGGTTTTTCTATTGTTTCGTCCTGGTTTTTCTGTTGTTTCGGTCTGGTTTTCTATTGTTTCGGCCTGGTTTTTCTATTGTTTTTCTATTGTTTCGGTCTGGTTTTTTACTGTTTCGGCCTTGTTTTTTCTATTGTTTCGGTAGGGTATTTATCATTTTTCAATTGTATCGGTCTGTTTTTTTCTACTGTTTTAGTTTTGTTTTCTGTTGTTTCTACCTGTTATTTCTATTAATCAGTCTGGTTTTTTACTGTTTCGGCCTTGTTAATCTATTGTTTCCGCCAAGTTTTTCTATGATTACTATTTGGTTTTTATTGTTTTGACATGGTTGTCTATTGTTTCTGGTTTAACTATTGTTTCGACCTGCTTTTCTATTGTTTTGACCTTGTTTTTCTATTATTTCGGCCTGGTTTTTTATTGTTTTGGCCTGGTTTCTTATTGTCATGGGCAAGTTTTGCTATTGTTTTGGTCTTGTTTTTTGTTTCGGCCTGGTTTTTTCTATTGTTTTGGCCCGGTTTTTTTGTTCAGCCTCAATTTTCTACTGTTTCGACCTTGTTTTTCTTTTGTTTTGGCCTCGTCCTTCTGTTTTTTCAAACTCTACTTGTACTGTCTTTCGTGTTTATTTGTTTTAGGATATGAAGTGTCTACATATTGACTGACCCTTTGGGTTTTTTTTGTCTCCCATTCTCTTAAATATATTTGACATGATCACTTAATGGCAGAAATTCGTCTGTGCTATGACACCACAAAATTAGAAAATTAAGCAGTCCATAATGTATGTTATGAATAAACAGTAACAATTCAATGAAAAAGTGCTTAACCAATGTGCAGTGAAACCACAGTACACATTTTTGAATAAAAGGAAGCCCAAGGTTGGTAATTTCATTTGTACCATAAAGAAAAAATATAACTATTATAAAATTACATTTTTATTGTTTTTATTCTTTAAATACAACAGTTTATAACAAGATAAATAATAAAGCACAACTGAAATTATCTTTCACAATATAAAACATGTACATGTAACAAAAATATGAAAAGAATTTTTAAAAAGAATTGGTGCACAACAAGAAACGTAAGAATTGTATTGAAAAAGTTGCGTTTTAAATAATTATTGTTCCACTGGACCCAATTCTGTTGTGGAAAACGTTTTAAAATATAATTAAGTACCCAAATAATGATCATTTACAAAAAAGACGTGTACACAAGCTTTAATTCACAGAGACATTCATTACAGCATTCCCAAATGTGTTAATAAAGTTTTATCATAAAAATCTACATTTTTACACTAAAACAATATACAAGTATACATTAAATCCAGATAAGTATACATTAATTCTATAGATTTTATGACAGATGTTTGTGAACCTATATTCTTAAGATCTTGCTAAGAACATGTAGAACGAAAAACAAAAACAGTAAAATTCTATATTAAGAACAGTCTCCTGTTAGGTGAGAGAGTCGTCTAAGAGAAAAAAAGTGCTAATTTTCCAAGGTGTTTTCTCTTCGCAGTAAAAGGTCTCGATATATTTAAACGGGCGGCTTTTACGGCCCTATATCGCTCATTCGAGTACAGGACAAAACAAAAATCATTGCTTTTTGCAAAATTTGGCGAGGAACACTCAAGGACGATTGCATCTAATTTAGGATGCAGTTGGCTCAGTTGGTTCAAGCAAAACATTTTAAAGACAACTTTCTACAAAGTCTTATGTTGAACAAAGTTTTGATGTGTCGCCCATCTTATTTGGTCAAAGGGTATGTCTCATGAATTAATTTTCAGAAAGACTAAAAAAAACTATACAAATAAAGTAAGGTTCAAATTGGCTTAGTAGTTTTGACTAGAGATTTGTATATAATTAATTTTCCATAGGATCCCATGTTAGGCTGTGATTGCCATCTTGGTTAATCAGTTGGATGATAGTTATAATTCCGAGAGACCATCTAAAAACCATTCCACTATCATTTGGTTCATATTGGCTAAGCAGACATATTCTATTCATAAGCATCCTAACCGGATCTTCAGTTCCAGAAAAGAAACTTTTAGAGGATTTGTTAGATTTTTCCATTTTAGTAGAGACAGCCATTTTGATGCCTGATAAAGTTCTGGTATAGGTTGATCAAAGTACTGATTCCTCGAAGTCGAATTCCAATCGACCCATTGAATGGTTTTCAAATTAGAAGAGCGTTAATAAACTTACGATCGTCGTACGACAAACTACGGACGGACGATAGACCAATGAAATGTAAAGGTAAAGCTAAAAATACAATAATACCATGCCTATTTATAGAGGCGTAGAAAATAAGAAACTTAAAAAAAAATAATTCGAACATTTATTTAAGGGGGGATTTTTCTACGTTTCTTCATTTACTCAACCTGATAAAATACAAATCCTGTGTCAATGTTTTGCTCGGAAGAAAACCTTATTCTCTGTTTAGATGACCTTAGTGTCAACCACTGAAAATGCTGCCTTCAAATTCTGATGAGCATTTCTAGCTATGAAAAATCCCGAGGATCCCAGATAAGGTCAACAGAACATGAAATGTTGTCATATCATTGTAAGCGCCGCTTAGACACAGAATCGGGTTAAATATTGACTCAAGCACAAGAGTCCCGACAAGCACCGGAATGTGATTTCTTCTGTAGATTGCTGTTGTTTTCTAATTACCAAATTAGTTTCAAAGGCAACTCCCTCATTACATATTTTTATACAAATGAAATATTTAAAAAAAAATATAAATATATGGAATCATGCCTGAACGGAATCTAGAGTGAACCAAAAATTTAAAATGTTTTCTTAAGATCGTTCTTATTTTGATTTCACCATATGATAAAGCAATTTTTCTAACAATGTAAACATCCAAGAAGAAAGAACATAAGTTATTTAAGAAACATTTTATTTGCTTAAAAAACTTGTTTCTTTTGGCTAAAAAACAAAATTTGGCAGCTTCATATACTTATCATTGGTGTATACGGATGTATAACTTTGCTGACCAAATGTCCTTAAGTGTTCCTCGGCAGATCCAAGAAAATTTTCTGATATTTTGGGTCATATCTGTAACTTTAATTTGCATAAATATGCGTATTTTTTTCTTAAAATAATAAATTTATATCATCTGCATACTTTGATTTTTTTTATAAAATGAAATATATGGATGCCTGAAATAATCCTTGACCTGTTTGATAAACTAGAATATTTAAATTGATTGCGTTGTTAATCATATTTCTACTGTCTAGATAGATAAACTTTCTGTTTTGAGCCTTCCGAAGAATTCGAATGTTTAACTATCCAGACAAATTTATACACCAATATTGTTTTATGTACAACTAGTGGAGTCGTTCGAAGTTAAGTTACCCTTTCAACACTGCTAAATAAGTGTGTTTTTACACGTCTATCAGATCCTATCACAGCTACAAGTCTGGAGTTAATGTACACCAAACGAATTTTGCCACAACTTAATTGAAACTGCAAAATCAATAAAATTGTCATGTCATGTTATATATGTCAGATTTTTGCCACATCTGTTCCTGCTGTTCTATTTTTAATTTTACTCGAGGTGATCACTAGTGGAGTGGACCTTTAGGTAACGTGGCGCGGTCTCCTTGACATTTACAGTATATCTTTCATTATCAGTTTTAGCTTGTTTTGGACAGAGAAAAAAATGTGGAAAGAATAGCATGTTTTAATAATTGAACATTTATCACATAGTACACTGTACATGTTTGCGTATATTTGCGCTATAATTTATTTTATTCGTGGGGAATTCGTTTAGTGTACTATAGGATAACTCTTAATATCAATATCAGTTTGTCAAAATGAGGTGCCTTTAGTTGTCCTTTTCATATCACATTTTATGTTATTCCACACTAAAATAAGAGCTCTGCATTGAATAGAGTTTGTCAATAGGATTAAACCCATTGCTGCTGTCCATGGACGGATGTCCGTTTGAGTCTGTCATGAACATGTGGTCAATGCATGTAATGTTGTCGTCCATTGCCTGTCGTACGCTTCTGGAATCATCGGTCTCTTCATACCTCGATTCTAAAATATAATTTGGAGGTTAAACTTGAGAGAAAACGTCTAATAAGGAACTCTCCTCCAGAACCGATTATCAGATTGTTCTATATTTTTGAAAAAAATAATGTTAGAACAATCAAGCAGTGAAAAAATTCTCAGTAAATTGTTATAATTATTTGTAAATCCACTTCACAAATTAAAATAAATATGGCGTGCATTAAAACAATACCGAACAGATATTACTACATGTACCAACTTTCAAATCTTATTGGTGGTCTCTCATATATATTTGGTTATAGGCTAAACCAATATGATTTAGCAAGTTAAAATAATTTTTAGTACATAACGATAAGTATTTTAGACGCTTCCTAACTTATCAATTTATTAAAAACGTCATTTTTTTACTCTGAAAAGAGCCAACGATGACATAACAGGAAAGTTATAATATGTCCTTTAAAAAATATATAACGAATAGGAAGAGAACGACCCTAGCGCACCAGAACAAAATATCTTTTTGATGAAAACGAATTGAACAAGTTAAAACAGAGCAAACTTTGTGAAACTCAGGTCACAATATTGTTGGTGATTCTAATAATATGATATCTAAGAAGAATTATATAATATTTCGTTGCCTTTGTAATCAATACCTTGATATTCGCTGGCGGGTAACGGTGATATTTGGTCTGCGTTTCCATGGAGATGTTTGTCAGAACTCATCGATACTAAAATGAAAAACGATCTACATTACTATTATGATCTTTGTCTATTTATTGGAACACCTGAGGGCTTAAAAATTTACAAAAGGATAACACTTCAATTGTTTGCAAAAATAAAAATGCCCTACTTCTTTTAATTTACAGTGTTTTTCATCTACTACCTAATTTTATCCTAGTTTTCAGCCAAGCATCATAGAAGAGGCTTTTATTGTCAATTTTTGTGCTGGAGGATAAAAGGGAGATAATTAATTATACCCATTTAGTAACAGAGTAAAGGGCAGATAACTGACAATTCAAAGGAGATAACCACTGAGTAGACCCAAACAAATACATTATACCTAGCATTTATGAATTTCTCGTCAATATTTTTTAGATAAGCGGGGATTTATATGAAAAAAGTAGAAAAAACTCCGAAGAAATGTAATGTATATCCAATACATACCGGTAGCAGGGGGGGGGGGGGGTTCGAGGGGATCGGACGAAACCCCCACCCTTGAAAACCAATAAGCACTGTTAAACTCGCAATTCAGACTGAAGTTTGACTATTAAAGTCTAAAACCAGGACTGCCTTTAATGCAAAAACAGTACCAGGAGATGACTAGATTGCAGGATTTTGCAGCAAACACCCCAGCTCCAACCGTGAAGGTCGCTTCGCGAGGTAATCGAACCGCCCCTTGAAAATTTCTGGCTACGGGCATGCAATAACATAAAATATTTTATCACCGTATATTAAATATAAGTAAAATACAAAAGATGTAGTATGATTATCCATAACACTTGTTCAGTATGGATGAAACCGTCTGCGCGTAATCGGATAAGTCAAAACGAGCTAAATTCACCGCTTATATCTTATCTGTCTTTATTAAAATATGTCACACTTTATAATTCCTGATGAAATTACAAAATATGGAGTGGAATGAATAACATGAAATGTATTCTTAGGAATAAACACCTTAGTTTAATATCTGTTAAGTAACAAGGGTATTCGCGTGCTATTTAACTGACCAATAGAAGTTTAGATTCGACTGTAATTTGATGGATGGCTGTCTCATGGACAATCCTACCACATCTCCTATTTTTATATCAACAGCGGGACTACACTTTGTTGAAATTTCTTCCTGCGGCTACCGGTTTTCCGTATTCCCTTATCAGTGAAAATTGACACTAGATTTACACAATGTGAGACAATTTTTGTATAGGCTATGATTTGCTAAAATTACTCACCTATTGAGTCAACGTCACAGAGCCGCCCATTGCTGCTATCTGTAATTTAAAACAGATTCTGAATACTTTATTTAATACCACGACAACAGAAATAAACACCTGAACTAATGAAATGACATAACGAAGGTCGATTTCCTTTTCAACATGTAAAAAGAACATATGAATAGGACTATAAAAGGTATGTATTCAACACTTATATTGATCTTACCGAGAATCTATACCAGGGCTAAGTCAGTAACACATTTATCCAATAGGCTAACTAGTCCACATGGCAGCCATAGCCATTGGACAGAAATCTTTATGTCTTTAGTTTTATATCTTACACGAAATACGGGGACAATATTTTATTGAAAAGAAATCATGATTACTATTAAATAAGATATTTTCAATTAAATAACAGCTAAAATCTGACACAATACTGTATGCAGATCTCTATAAGGAACATTGTTCAGTTATCTGTTCATTACGTCAAAAAGTGAGGTAATGAGTTATCTCTCTTTGTGATGGAGGATATAAGCGAGATAACTTTTATATATTATCTCCCTTAAGCAACGCAAAATTAGACAAGATACCCTTTCTCATTTTCTTTTTACCTTGGTCAGTTTCGTCACTCTTGTATCCATCAGATTTTTCTTTTTTAGACTCTCCATTCTTGTTTTTGTTGCCTTTTCCGCCATTGCTGTCCTGACTTTGTCTCCTGGCTATTTTTTTTACCTAAAAGAAAAGGTATAACAATAGTAATTTAAGAGAAAATATTTTTTCTGAGAAGAAAATCAGATAATACGGTAACGACTCAAGTTGATCTTATTTCAGACATTACATACATCTGCAAAGAGGGAGTTAATGAAACTTTTATGTGTTGCAAGGTGACTGCCCTACTTATTGTAATGAGTTCATGCCCGTAGCCAGAAATTTTCATGGGGGGTTCGACCACTCGCGAAAAGACCTTCACGCCGTGGCTCTGGCAAAATCGTGCAATTTAGCAATTTCCTGGCACCGTTTTTGCATTTCAGAAAGTCCTGTTTTTACACTTTAATACTCAAACTTCAATCTAAACCGTGAGTTTAATAGTGCTTATTAGTTTTAAAAGGGGGGTTCGTCCGAATCCCTCGAACCCCCCTTGGTTACGGGTATGGAGTTCTATATCGACTAAAACAAATTATACAGGTACACATTAAAGTGGTACACCAGTCTGTCACATGAATGTCATAAA
>JARWCS010000013.1:1100290-1118296 GCA_034783895.1 Geukensia demissa | reverse complement strand
TAAACATGGCCGCCACAGATAATTCTTGTTTCTGATTGGCTGAAACTGCTTGGTGAAATTGATTAATATTTAATGTAAAGCATCCATGGAAGTTTCCCCATTTCATCACAATGGGAGAAAAACAAGGCAGCCAAACAAATCTTGTTTCTGATTGGCTGATTCATTAAAAAATCTTCTCCTCTGAAACTCCTTTCCAAAAGGCAGGTGAGCGATACAGGCTCAGCCTCCTGAGCCTCTAGTTTATATATGTTCTTAGTTTTTCTCCACTCATCTGGAAAGTTGGAAGATTTTGTCACTTTGCATTATAATTATTTTTGCTCACAGAATTTGTGAATTTTGTAAAATGAGAAATATTTTGACAGCTTTTATATCGATTGGCAAATATTTATATGTAATGGCACTAAAAATAAGCTTGACAGTACCAGAAATGCAAAAACATAGACATTGTTGGAGCTTAAATTTTTCACAAAAATCAACAATTTTCACATGAGCACAGAACGTACAGCAACACCTGCAATTTTTTAAACACCCTATTTGGTTGCCAGTAAGATAGATAAATTCCCCTTTCAGATTTAGTGATTGTTTAAAGAGAGAATAACCAAAACCTGAGAGACTCAGTTCATGAAACGTACATTAGCAAGTAAAGAAACATAAGTGAATAATTGACCTTTATTATATTTTTTTAAAGCAGGACTCGAAAGATAGTAAAAGTGGAACCAAAGAACAAAAACAAGAGAAGCCAGAAAAGTCCGAGACAGTTGAGAAGTAAGAAATCCAATTTTCAAAACTTAAATGTACAGAAGATTATACAGAGGTGTCAAGTTTCGAAAAGTACTTTGAGGGAATTTAAGGAAGACCCACATGCATGATTGTTGTAGCTCTGCTTTTGGAGTTTTATAAAGAATATATTTTTTCATAATCATTACACCTGAATTCACATTAAATTTCATAAGCGTTCACTGTCCTTGAACTGATAGCCTCGTTGAGCTGGATTGGATTTTTATTATTTAGAAATAAACATTGACTATTACCAGTTTTAGATATAGTACCATGGACATAAATCCCTTTCAGGACTGAATACGCATCCACTTGCACTTGACAAGTCAAAAGCAAACTTCTGTCAACACAAAAGACATAATCATCATGCAGGTTTCGTTTGCAATCCACCAGAATCCCCCTCGAGTCATCTGTTAAACCAAAATATCATGAAAATGGTAACGAAGTCACAAAAGTCAAAACTGAAATATATTCTTTGCAAAAATTGGATTTTACTTACGATCATGACGATGTACGATAAACCTCGAGTTCTTCCAAAAAACCACGCTTCCAAAGTACGTGGGAGATTCTAACTCCCGCTGAGAGACTGACATGGTTGAGGGAGATTCCGTGTTTTTCGTAAAATTTGAGGGAGGCTCCAGTCGAGATCGGGAGACTTGACACCTCCGGAAGATATCTTGTGATATCCCTAGATAACATTTTTCTTATATTTATAGAAGAAACCGTTAAATAAATTCCAGTGTTAAATCATCTTACATTTAATTTAAATGTATATGTCATCATCACTGGATTTTGATGAAAATGGTAATGAGTTTTGTGCTAATTTTCGTAACGATTTATCCAAGGTTACACCTAAATTTCTTTTACTCATGATATATTTGTGTTCTGATCAGTAGGAAAAAACTTGACATTGCATGTAAAATATGTTTTTTTACAATTTCAGGCAGAAGAGTGTCGAGGAAGTCCCAGAAAAGAAAGATGATAAGGAATCCAAAGAGAAAACCCCTAAAAAGGAGGACAAGTCTCGAGATGACAAAACAGACAAGTTTTTCAAAGATGACAAAAAAGAGAGATTTCAGCAGCCACCTTTGAAAAAGAAAAGGGAGGATCCTCAAGACAGATATAATAAAGGAAGCTCTAAAGCTAGGGAATTCGTTAGAGGACGTGGAAGAGGGACCAGAGGAGGTTTAAGCAGGGGAAGGGGGAGAGCAGATTATCGTAGTTACGACTCCAGACCACCAAGAGGTTCAAGGTCAGACCGAGGTCGACCATTCAGTACTGGAAGGTGGGAAGATCATCACGAAGCTGAGGATTGGGATGAGCATCCCCCAAGAAAAAATAGAAATTTTGAGAGCGAGGAATCCTTTGAGGATGTCAGTGATACTAGTGAAAAGGGCACAGACAATAGAGAACGGGGTCATCGTAATGACCGGGGTTCTAGTCGAGGCCGTGGAAGGGGTGGGTTTTCAGATGGAAGGAACAGGGACAGACCATATGACAATGACAGAAAAATGAATCATTTTGAAAGTAATGAGCGACGGAATGTCTGGCAGGAACGTAGAAATGAGGAATATGATGATAGAAAATATGAAGACAGAGGTGAAAATGGGAAAAATTCTGGTGGCTTTGCCCCTAGAGGAGAACCTTCTAGAAGGGGAAGAGGTATAGTATTTCTTGTCATTCATACTGGTTTTAAAAATCCAGTATATAGTGAAGCAACTTGCCCATTTTACTCTACCTCTGTTTACGATATTAAATATTCCATCTACTTAGAAATTTTTGTTTTAACTGTCTTAAAATACCATTTTTGAATTTTGTCAGTCATTATACATAAAAATTTCAAATGAATTTTGGACCAACTTGGTTATGTAATGGTTAGTGTGCTCACATCAAGTGCAGAAGGTTGTGAGTTTGATCCATGGCAGGGTCAAACTAAAGACATTAAACTTGGTATTTGCTGCTTCTCTGCAGTAGCATTTAGGAGCAAGAGCAAAGACTAATTTGCCTCAAAATTCAGAATAATGTTGAGTGTGTCGGTCTAGTAAAAGGTTCCTCATAATCTATATGCCCTCATCCTGAATATGCACTAATTTTTGCCACTGAACGCAATCTGCTTAAAATGAGACCTTGGAAAAATTGTTCACTATGTTCTCTAACCAAGATCTGACCAGGCCCCATTATACTTCCTGTTCTGATGAGAAGCTGTAGTAACTTAACACAACAGTAATTGCAAATTCATGATTGGTCTTAACGGCTGTAACATAGAAATAGTCAAGTTACAACTTGTATCAAAGTGATACATATATATATATATATGTGAAATTGTGACTTGCAGGTGCTGTGTCAACACGAGGTGGAAGGGGTGGTAGATTTAATTCTGCACCCCCAGTGCGGGGCGGAGGATTTGGGAGACCACAGACTGCTCCATCACATGAAGGAGACAAGGGAGAGAAACCAAGGTGAGACGGGAATTCCTTTTTTTTTTTGGTATAATCATATTGGTTTGAAAGACCAAGTTATTATCTTAAGATGCTGGACTCCATTGTAAAATCTGCGCTTAGACCATAACTGGTGGAGGACAGAATTTATTTATTTATTTACATAAAGTTATTGAGTAACGCTCATTTCTGTATTTTATTGAAAGGCTCACAATCAAATACATGTATGTTTATTATATGAAAATAAAAGTTATGGTGAAAATGTCACGCAGACCACGCCATATCTTACCAAGCAGATATCAAAAGTTAAAATGTCGTAGATTATGTGCAACATAGATGGATTTACATTTTTTAAGGCAGTAAAAAATGAGAATAGGGAGAAATGTTTTATTCATATTATCATAGAAATGTGTATTATATTTATGTTCACAGGAAAGATAAAAAGCCAGAAAGAGCACCCCCTCCACCGCGATTTGCTGCAAAGAGGGGTTTAAACGAGAGGGGGAGGGGCACTGATCGTGGCAAAGCCCGTGGCAGAGGTCGAGGAGGAAGTGCCCCTCCTAGCATTGGTTCAAAGCCGCCACAGCTGGCTCCGCAAAACTCCTCGGAATATGCCATTGAGGGAGAAGAATGGGAAACAGCTTCAGAAAGCAGTGATTTTTTGGGAAGAAATGACTCTAGAAATGACAAAGACCAGGATAAGAGAGATTCTACTCCAGGAAAACGAAGTTTTTCAAGCCAGCGTCCAGTTGGGGATCGTCAGAATAGAAAAGGTCAGCCAGATTGGAGGAAACAAAATGGAGTTGATTTTGGCAGGAACAAAGAAAGGTCACCTAACCACCTGACAAAAAACGGGATTGCTAGGGGTAGCAATGGTGCCCCGCGAAAATCAAATTACTCTAGCAAGAAAGAGAATGTGTCCAATGTGTTCCGAGTTGATCAGGTTGTCCCAAATGACCAAAACGCCATCAAGAATGCTATCAACAGTTTGAATAACAAGTAAGGTTTATTTAAAAAAAAAAAAATTAAAAGAATACTAAATTTATTTCTGAAGTAAGATTAATGATAAGAAAAATTATTCTTGTTTTAAATGCTTTGCAAGTAATTGTCTTTTGTTGTTTGCTATGATGATTTATCATATCTGTCAATCCCATGAGACAAAATGATTACAGTTGAAATCTGAGCAAACCTATATAAATGAAATTATGCACCATAATTATTCAAATTTGAAATAAAAAATTAGTTTAGCCTTTTAAGCAAAATAAGTTTGAATACAATACTCAAATGCCATCAACAACATTTCCTGTACTGTTTTAGAACATTAAGTTTTACATCCAGGATGGCAAAAAAAAAAATTCATGACATAATTAGCTGGTATATTGCAAGTGCATACATGCATGTATTTTTATAAAAATGCTACTTTGAAAAGCAGTTATTGAATCTGAAGTGATCAGTTATTCCTATGTTACATTAAGCACATTTCCATTATAATTGATGTGGGTAGGAAGAGAAATTTAAATTTTGGACATGGGTTTTGTGTCCATTTCTGTGTGATTAATTACTTAAATTTTCAATTAAAAGACCTGTATTTTTTTTTCCCTTACAGTATTGTTATCAAGAACAGATTTTGATCATTGATGGCTATCTCTCCCTTTATGTTCTGAACTCCCTTTCTACCCACCCACATTTATTTTAATAGAATAGCCCTTTCACACCCATTTTATTGAACATCTGAGCTAATTTCGTGAAGGTAGGAACAGACTTAGAGCATGTTAATTTGCAGGCTTGACCATTGTAAGTGCAGTGCACCCTGGGATTACACTTTCAGATTTCCACTTCATTCTGTGATGACTAACACAAACATAAATGTATCAGTTTGAGGGTTGAGCCCATTTTTGAAGCGCCTCTCTAGATACATGTTAAGTATCATTAAAACATTGGAACACCCCATTGATGTGTGTGAATTGTCCATGTTAATTCATTTGTGAGTTTTCCATAGTTAGTACACCCAGCCAAAGTGTCAGTTGTTGAGTGTAGTTTGCAGTGATGAAATTCATTTTAATATCTGTCAATCCTATGATATTAGAAATGATTTCTTTTGTTTACATCTGAGCAAACAGTGCTTGTGGTAAAGGGACTGCTTAAAAAAACTGGCCTACAGCATAATTATGCAGGACCAAAGGAATGTATTTTGTATTAATACAACATCCATATGTTCAATTTATAAATCAAATGACAAGTTCATTGTGTCAACAGAATCCACTTGTTCTTCCATAACCCTACACATCCCTTAAAAAAAAAAAGCAAGACCACACCTTTACACTTGAATGAACTTAATTAGATGAACATGTTTATTTGTTATTTTACTGCACCCTAGGATTGCACATTCAGATTTCCATTTTAAATTGTTCTGAAACGACTTAACACAAACAAAATTAAATGTATTGTTTTGAGGATTGACCCCACTTTTGAAGTGTCTCTCTAGATACCATGTTAAGTTTCACTGACACCGTGGAACACCCCATTGATGTGTGTGAAATGTCCAGGTTTATTCATTTGCGAGTTTTCTATAGATAGTAAACCCAGCCAGAGTGTCAGTTGTTGAGCGTAGTTTGCAGTGATGAAATTCATTTTAATATCTGTCAATCCTATGATATTAGAAATGATTTCTTTTGGTTTACATCTGAGCAAACAGTGCTTGTGACAAGTTATTGTGTAAACAGAATCTACCTCTTCCCAAACCCCACACACCTCTTACTCCAAAAAAAAGAGAACACAACTACACCTTCATTGTTTGAACATGTTTATTTGTTATTGTAGAAATCGGTCCACTAAACCCTCTGACTTGACAGATGTATCAAAACCATTGAAGCCAGAAGAGAGAAGGGAGAAAAATGTTCTGGAAAATATAGATATCAATAATTATGCAAGTAAGTATAGTTGGCAGCATTTCATTTTGAAGAGAATAGGTTATTACACAATTGCATATTTAAGATATGGATTATCCTCCACGAATAGGATAGATTCCATTTTTTCACAGAGGACTGCAGCACACAATTTCTCCCATTAATGGAAAATTTTCAAAATCTTCAACATGCACAAGTTTAAGAACTTATTTCTTCTGTTAAATGTCATATTTATTAACCATTTCCCATTGGTGTGCATTCTTGACAGTAATTCATTTGTGGCTTTATAACACTTACCATGGCAGCAAGTGTGTTGTTACATTAATCATATTTCATTAGATAATTGACTTGGAGACTGAATCACAGGACCCTCATGTGCTGACTAATGGTAATGGAAGAATATGTCGCACAAACTTGTTACTTTCAATGATAAATTTATAGTTGATATGTCATTTGAATCTTTTTTTAGTATTAATTATAGTCAAAAGTTAAGAAATGTTGATATGAAGGGATATGGTTTTGATGACCAGCCAACAGTTGTGTTTCTTACACTTGACTAACAAAACAAAGTTAATGGTTTTGAAACAGATACATGGTTCATCTTAGATTTGGCATATTTCATTTGTATGATTGATGCTTTGGCCAATCCAAAAAATAGGTGCGAGCAAGCAAAAATTTTTGTTTCAATTTTTTTTTGGAAATGGCAAAATATTGGAGTGCAACCTCAAAAAACTGATGCAAAAAAACAATAGTTTTAATTTTTCCCTTCATGACTGTATATTTATAGGATCAAGCGAGCAAATTTTTATTTTTATATCTAGGAATAACAGTAAAAATTTATTAAAAGTGAGATTAAAACGGAGTGAGTAAAGTTTTTTGAAATTTTGAACCCATAATATTAGAAGCTAGCGAATCCGAAGAAATAATAATTCATTTGGAGTTGCCTTATAGTACTTTTCTTTGTCCTGCATATAAACCTTTGTGATGAGTATGGTGAATCAGATATCCAATGAAGTAACATTCATCATTCGCCATTCTGAAAGGTTGTAATATTATATAATATCTGTATTGAAAAAGAGAATCCATTCCAAATCCTATACTCCTTGGGAAAGTGTACTTTATTTACATCAATTTAGACTTGTAAAACTTTTTACTTGCAGGTGTTGTGGTAATAGACGATATCTTTGGTGATCCAGTAGATGATCCCGAGTTCTCTGTAGAAAATGAAGGATTTCAGGAAGTCACTTCAAAAAAGGCTCAGAAAATGAAGCAAAAAGCACAACAGGAGGCGGAATTAAAGAGGCAGATCATGACAGAAAAACAGAAGAAGGAAGCTCACAACAAGGTTATAAATGCTCTTTTAAAAGAGGATACACTGGGAGTAATGTTGGGATACTTTTTAATAATAAATCAGAGAAATATTAAAGGCTGTTCCAAAGCTAAGTGTATTTGGAAAACTGTGTTTTGGAGGCAGGAGGCATTTTCTGGAAAATTTGTTGGCAGTTGTGTGCTTCTTACGAAAATCTTTTAATAAATTCCATGAAATATAGGCCTGTTCTAGAATTAAATATAAAGGGTTGGAGGGTGCTTTGTTTTTTCTTCCCCAACATGCAGAAGTTTTTATTGATTTTTTCTTTTCATTTTGCAGCAAATAACACCTATTAAGGATTGATCTATATCCCTTCTAACCCCATTGAACAGCATTATTTAGATTTTGTGATACTGGGATAAATTTTTGTTTAAGCCCTTTTGGTTCCAGATACAATTATTTCTGAAAATCCCTGTAATTGATTTACAGCTCTAAATAAACTGTATACACAGTGAAGTACTATTGTTCTTTGGATACAGATTTTCATGGATTTGGAAATGAACTGCTGAACTGAGGAGGCAGGGACATCAGTTGGGTGTGGGTTTTCACCAGCGCTTTCTACAGTCCCAATTAGTAGTCCTAGCCACTTGATATTTAGTACAGAGTTGCATCTATAAAAGTACATCTCTATTCCACACACATTTATCGCCCTTCCCCCTCAGTTACAAACCAAACCGGTATTCCTAGCAATTTATGTACCTATTTTTACATCATGACCTCTGAAATAACCATTTTTCTTTTAATGTTATCTCAACTTTACAAATTCCTGAAGTAAAATCTCATTTAGGCAATTTAAGCCCTTTATTCTTATAGGATTAAATGTCATGTCAAATGGCACAGCAAGTTGCAACAGATAAAAAGCTGACCTAATCATTCTTTTGTCATTGTGAAAATGATAGTCTAATCACAGAATGAAATGAATTTGACAGCACCATTTCATTTTAATTTACCTACAGAGGGATTTAAGACCACCCACCAGGACCAAAAAATTGCAATGTATGCTTGTTAAAAAATATGGTCCAGGTTAAAATCAATAATTTGAATGAGAGAACCTCTTGCCTCTCCTTAGTTCATTTAAAATAATAGCTCTCAAATTTATACCTCTGTCGTATATTATTTAAAATTATGTAGTGATCCTGTGCTTTATCTTCAGTTGGATAAATATCTAGACATTTTTTACATATATGTAACAAATTTGAATTACCTTAGTGATGAGTACGGTGAAACAGATATTCAATGATGTAATATTCATCATTCGCCATACTGAAAGGTTCTTCACACAATGTTAATGATGTAAGCAGAAAGTGGATCAACTTGAAAAGTCTTGGACAAAAATGTACTTTGTACACATAAAACTACACTTTCTTGTTTTTTAGAAATGAATAGACACAATATCGTAAAACAATTTGATATTTATTGAGAACTTTTTATAGAAGTCCTCTTTTTTCACCCCACAGGTTTTA
This sequence comes from Geukensia demissa, assembly GCA_034783895.1. Lineage (NCBI taxonomy): Eukaryota > Metazoa > Mollusca > Bivalvia > Mytilida > Mytilidae > Geukensia > Geukensia demissa. Next base: position 1,109,343 of record JARWCS010000013.1, on the reverse strand, counting down.
GCCAAACCAAAGGGAGTCCACAATAATGGAAGTGGCAAGGCTCGTTATGGTAAAGGTAACAAATTACCACCACGTTTTGTCAAACAGAAAGAGCAGAGAGATCGAGATAGTGACACTAGCCAAGGATTTGACATGAAGGTCGACAACTGGGACAATGATCTGGCCAATAATATACCAGCTATTGGGATTGGGGAAATGAGTGCTACAATAATTGAAGGGGATACCAGTAACATGGAAATTGATAATCGGCAAGGTATTTATTAACCCTTACTATATTTGAATGAGATTTAACTATCTTACCGTCAATAGAATTTGGTGTTTGAAGTATCACAGGTGTCGTTGTTTGTCATGTGCTCCTGTGAAAATTGCTGATTTTTATGAAATATCAAAGTCCCGACAACGCCTAGATTCTTGCATTTCTGATATTGCCAAGCTTATTTTTTCTGACATAGTGCATAAGTATATGTCAATGGATATAAAATCTACCAAAACATTAAACATTTTCTAAAATTCACAAATCTGGCGAGCAAAAATTGATAATATTGAAAACCAAATTTTTCCAATTTTCCAAATAAGTGGAGAAAAACTATTAATTTGTAAAAAAAATTTGAAATATACATAGTTACCAGACTTTTTTCTCTGTTGTGTTTTATAAGGATTATGAAGATTCCTCTAAGGAATTTTTTAACTTTAAAAAAATTGAGAGACTGCTCAGTGAAACATAATTTAGCTAATCTAGTCAAAGGTCATGTGAGCTTTTCATTCACTTCGGGTCTGTTGTCTAATTGTAATAATGGTATCTAATTTGATGTCAAACCTAGGATAACTTGAGTAATTTTTGTTGGTTCCTTCAACTTTGACTTGTCAAGCTTTGGCTGTTGTAGTCCATACTTAAGTTACTCCCTTATGGTTGTTAGAAATTTTCTTTTATTGGTTTATTACCTCAAGAAGAGACTGCATAATGTTACATAGGTAGTGGTGTCAGCAAAAAAGTGAATTTTGTATTTCACCTTTGAATTTTTGTAAGGAGAACAGCACTTCAAAATTTTTAGATTCCACATTCTGAGATGATCTTGGTGATGAGAGCGATGATACCTAATCTTTACAATGACGAATTATCCATCATTCACCATACTGAAAGATCAGATTATATGATGTTAATTTAAATTCAGTTTACAGCAGGAAGTAGATGTGTACCAAGATTTTGGACGTGGTATAGAAACAGATACAACTAAGCTCCCACTATATTACAAAGGGGTCATATTAAATGACACAAAATTAGCAATCTACTTCATAATGTTCAAGTTCAAATCTACCAAATAAATTTGTGTTAAAAGCTTTGTGCTTTAAGCAATCTTCCTTTTTCAAGAAATCTCTAGTATCTTGGTCTCGACCCACTTTAAGATAATTTTAAATATAATATTTTTGCAGGGTAAGGTTAAAAAGTTACAACAGTTAGACTTCATGTGTGGTTTTTAAATTGCAGCTCACAGCATTCCTGACCAGACCCAGCAGATGAACATTTCTAGTCAGAGGACAATGAGCACAATTCCAGCACCAATACCCCCAGTCAATGCTTGGACAGCCAAGTCCATTAGTTATGCTGCAGCAGCAGTCACGGGTAGTTCTATGCCACAGATGGTGGACAATAAGTTTGACAAAGGAGATCAACATGATAGTGGAATTGATGTTAGTGACCAGCCTAATTCGGCAGGCTCTTCAACTCGAAGTTCCCCAAGTGCAGAAAATAAATTGAGGAGCGAGAAGGTGACTCCAAGCATTATGGAAATGAATGTCAAAATTTATTTGGTTCAGTCATATTTTGTTAATTTTTTCTTCAATTAATTGAATGTTCTGTGTCAAATTAATTTTTTTTCATTAGTCAAAAAGAAATTGAAGTCCATATTGAAGCTGCATTTTTTTGGAGGAAGTCTCATACTAGAAGTTACAGTAAACTATGAAATAGGGATAGGTCATTTGTAAAAAAGTTAATTTTGTTTCTGCCATCTTGCCACAGCTTTACTTTGTTCCTAAAAACATGGGTCTGCAACAACAAAATTTCAAACATAATTCAGTGCAAAAAATTTCATTTCATTTGCACATATGGATTAGGCTAAACTTTATATGAATAGAAATGCTTCATTTGTAATTGTATTTTGCAAAATTTTGTGAAGTTAAAAAGTATGGATCCTTTCAGTTCAGGCATTTGGATCATTAAATTTGACTTGTCTAACTGACCACTTTCCTGTCACTAAAAAGTGAATACATTATAAAAGAGTAGTACAATTTGCCTTACCAGTTAGAATAGTCAGATTGGTACATGTGCAAATCTGACATGTTTTGAAAATTGAAAACATTTAACTTCTGCTTTCAACTGAGACTTCCACCAGAAATACGACAGCATTATTTAACTGACTGGAATGTCAGATGTTAAAAAAATCAATTATTTTTCTGCACTTCAGAAATTTGTTTTACTTGTAGCTTATATTTGCTTATTAAAGCCTTTTGGTTTGTGGTTTTATAAATTTCAAACTTTCAATTCAGGGATCTTGGGATTGGACAGATTTCTTTGCATGCCCTTAGTTAATTTATATATTAAAACAATAACAACTATATACTCTCTTTAAAATATTGCATGCAATCATTAACTATAAATGAATGGGATTTCATTTACCTGCATTAATTGTCTGTTTAATGTGAACTATGGGACTTGCAAACCTATTTTTATTAACAATGTAATTTGCATTCTGGAATTTAAGTTACTTTGTACTTTTCACAAATTTCACATCAATGATATTTGGTCTGTTGTTAAAATAAAGTCGTCCCAAGATAGAAATTACCTTTATCCAAGGTTCCAGTTCATGATTTACCAAATTTAATGGGGTTGGGTATGGGTACAGTTCTATGTAATAAGGTTGGTGATGGTTATCTTTAAGATTTTTATATAGAAAAATTATTAAAATTATGTGTAATTACCATTCGACCCCAAATCCCATTTAATTCTGGAACAGTCAAAATAAGTCTGTGTTCTGTCTTGAAGAATCAACTTTAAAAAAAATTATTTGATCATTTGTTAAAATATTGGTAAGAGCTATTTCCATTCTTATGTATAGGGTAGGTCAGGTAGGGATAACTTATTTCTGGATGTAGGAGATGGATCATTACTTGTTAATACCTGACCATTAAGGAAGTGCCAAACATTGAAAAAAGCAAGTTGGTTTGCTGGGGGAATAGAATTACCTTTCTTCCCACCCATAGCTATAAAAGGAAAATATCATATCCCTTTAATACACATTGTGAACAAGTTTGAATTGAAAAAAAGTCCAGTCATAGTATTGCTTGATATTTTCAATGCCTGCTTCAAAGCCTTAACCAGTTGATTGCACTTTCTCTTTTCTCCTTTGCTTTGTTGCAATTTCTACTTGTATCTTCTAAAGATGATGTGTTTTTTATATGCTTATTTTTCCAAGGAGCAAGTTTGTTTACAGGTATATTCACCTCATTGTACTGCTTTCAAGGTTTTTACCATCAGTTTTCATATTTCAACTTTAAAGGCATAAATGGAATAAATGTTGTACCTGTTTGCAGGAAATTATTAAAGTACTTGGTATAGTCTGTTAAGACAGCATGGAAGAGACCTCCAAATATGCTGAAATATCCAAGGAAGATATAAATTCAACTTTTCAAGAATTTTTCCTTTTAGTTCAATGGTTATCAGATGAATAACTAACATGTATTTTTTACTTAGCAATCAAATACTGATTAAGGGTTGTTAATCTAGCACAGCCTGGGAAGTCTGAAAATTAGACAACTGTTGTTGAATTGATAACTCCAATGTTGTCGATTCTAACAACTTGAAAGGATCTTTTTCAAAGGCATACAATTATGACAAAAATTATAATTTTCTGATTAATTTTTCATTGGAATGTATTCTCTAAAAACTTTCTCAATTACTTCAAAATATAAGACAAAAAATATAAAAAATCCCGTTTTTTGCACAACTTGGGAGGGGGGGTATTACCATCAACACAAATTTATAAAAAGAAAATGTGAAGAAAATAATACACATTTAAGTTGTTGAATCCAATGTGATGAATTCTGCCATTTCCCAGACTGATATAAAAGGCACTTCTAAAATGGTTAAACCACCCATTGCAGTGAATGCTAAAGATTCAATGACAATTTCAGCAAAATTCAGAGTGCCTTTCTTTGGTGCAAAGTATCAGTTAATGGACCCACTTAAATCATTTACATTGTATATTTATGTTTATTTTGTTCATGTTCTTATCGTTTTCAGAAAAATGAACAGTTGAAGGATGTTCAGCATAGAGGTACATTTGATTCTCCAAAACCACAGAGGCAGCCCAAGGTATTCAGTTTAATGATTACTTTTTGAGGGAAATTCAATTAAAATTGACCTGCGAAGGGTGGATTGGTTAGTTCATGCAACCAGTACCAAAATCCTAAAATGAAGTGTGCATTGCACTTCAAGGGGGTAAATCTGAATTTTTTCCTGATCAGTCCTTGTGAACAAAGCAACAAAGTAAACACCAGTTTTGAGCCTAATGAGGCTAAAAAGATCACTGATTCTCTCCTCTTACTGTGTCCACTGTTACCCAAATGTTCATTTGTTCCCCTTTCACAGGTCAATGTGCTGCTGTCATAACATGCTGCACTTAAGAAGCACCTCAGTTCTGTTTTGTTAAGGAGCACATCTTATTTATAAAAAAAACCACTGGGAAGAGTGTTTTATGTTGTCCCAACTCGCATTGAGCCTGAAATTGGTATTTGTGGCTGTATTACAAGTAAGCTAGTTTTCTTCAATTTTTGGCCAGCTTGTTTTTCATAATCCTCCAATATTTTTTCAAAAATACTGTTATAACTCTGCCAAAATAAAGTTTTGGGGTATATAGGAATCACTGTTCATCCATATGTCTCCACATTCCTTGTATGCGCATCTCTTATTAAAACTGTTAAGGGATGTTCCATTTAAACATGCTTTGGTCGGGGGAAAGGCACTTTAAAATTCAGACCCACCCATAGATGCAATTTACAGCAAGAGGTTATCCACCCATAGATGTTTTTTAAACCAACATTCCTGAAAATTTACTTGAAATTACTTCAGATAACTTTGTGTATGTATGGTGACCTGTAGAAGTTCAACTAATTGTTCTTTAAAATTTTATGGATGGCTGTCTCAATGATGATCATACTAAAATCAATCTGAACCTGTGTTTTATATTGGGTATCGTGTTAAAATTTTAGGTGGATCCAAATAATAGAACAAAAGTCATTGAACAGAAACCTAACTGTCTATTGACGCCGACGTCGACATGCCCATAACATATGACCACAAAATGTTTGCGGTCTTATAAAAATTATCAACCACCACCAGAACGGATTTTCCTTCACAAACAACATGGAACAGATGCAATTTTATCTCGGATACAACCAACCATGTATTTTTTTTTAATTGCCTTCCTTGGGTCTTGTATATGTTTAAATGGAACAGCCCCAAATGATTTCAATAAAACTTGACATGAACAAAAGACTATGTGTAGATATGTATATAGGAAAAAAATTCATCTCACCTCATTCCAAGGGCAGATTATCCATGGTTGAGCTAGGGTATCTTGTCAGTTTTGCTTACATTACATATTTTGAGATGTCTTCCAATTTATTCCAAATTGCTCTCAAAAGCTTCAATTGAGGAGCCAAATATGGCCCATCCTTCTCTTAGTCCTTGCACATTGATGTTAAGCAATGTCTTAAGTCACATACATGTAAATTATGATTTAAGAGTCGTAAATGTAAACATTTTTAAATAATGCTTAGTCAACACACTTATTGATTGAAAGCTCAATCCATTTTTGTACAGCATTTCAAATAGGTAAATGTGAAAAGATCTTCAGGTCTTCATGAAATATTAGCAGGTTTTACAGCTGTGAAATTTCAATTGTAGGTGGTCAGAAGTGAGAAAGTAAGTGTAAAAGAAACGATGGAAAGAGATGGAAAAGTTGTTAAGAAGCCAGAAGGTCTAAAAGAAAAGTCTCGCAGCTCTACTACCATGGAAAAACCTGAGCCCATTCAGTTACCACCTAGTTTTAAAGAACACATGTTTAAGGTGATTGTGAAGGTTTTTTTTGTTTTTATTTTCTATGAAAGAACCATGTGTAAATCAGCTGAGCATCAGGCATTTCTTACAATGACTATCTGTAATAAACTATTACTTTACTCAACGTCATGAAAAGTACGCTCTCAGATTTCAAAATGCTTATGTCACGTATGTGTACAGGTTCAATATAATCAATGCTGTTACAAAATTGGTATTTACTGTTGACTGCCAACAATTAACAAAGAAATCCAGTTGCAATTAACAAAGACAAAAGTTATTGAGAAAAACTTGGGACATCCTCTGAAGATCCTTAGGGCTGTTAAAGTGTGTTTAATAACGAGGCATCTTTGATATTATCCATTAACCCACAGGAATGGTACATATATTTTCAGTATTGAATATGACATACTAGGACCAACAAGAGTACTTAATATTGTCTGCATTCAGATTAAAACACCATTGTGAGAAGTTTAATCATTCAAGACAGCAGCTACCAGGAACTTATTTTTAACCGAAGATGCTATGGGGATATATAAACAACTTCTGTAGAAAAACAATGGATAAATTGAAACCAAACAAAATTAATGTTCCAGGTAAATTTATGATAAATCTTGGTATCACTATTTCTATAAAATTGAAGTTTTATATTACAGGGTGATGATATGGGCACCATAAAGTTGGACTTCATTTACGACCATGAATTGGCCAAGTTTACAGAGGGCAAACTGGAACAAGAAGACATTGTGGTGACAAGTGTTTCTGCTATGAATATTAACAACAGTACTGGGACAACCCAATCCCTGAATAATCTTCCCCCTTCACCAGCATCACAGGATCTGGATTTGAAAATACAATCAGTCAGGACATTCTGGGATATTGGACGGCCCTCCTCCCTGCCCATGGGATTTGATCAAGGGTAAGGAATACATCAGAACTTATGAAATAGACATTTTGTTAGTGCAAGCTAGGATTCTTGTCAATATGAATCAATGAAAATCTCTTTGAAAAAATACTGATTTCGTTATTGTGTAGAGACATTTATGGCATTGTATAGCTATGCATAGTTATATAAATTATTCAGATTGTAAATTCCATTGAAATGGTAATTTTGTATCTAAATAGGGCCTTGTATCAAGATGTGGGTGCCTATAGACGGCTTGCTCCATCAATCTATCATCATTTTTCCCCACCAGTTTTTGAGGGAATAATTTAGTGTTTGGTCCAAAGATTGATAATAATATGTACTTTTATGTAAGCGATTTTCAGATTCGCTCTACAGCTACTTCCTGTTACAAGTTCTTGGAACTTACTTGACATCCAGTGCAGGGCCCTCACTGACAAGCCAGTCTTCTAGCTATAATTAAATGTTTAAAATTCACACAACCATTGAATTAATAAAGCTTATATTTGATTAACAATAATGTTTAAAACAACTTTGTTATATTCTATTTCAGCATGAACAGCAGTCTGGGATCAACAGTAGCGACAGAATCTGACAGTGTCATGGTATCATCTTCTTACCCAACATTCAGTTCTGGAGACATGGACACAGATATTGTTGATGAACACAAAACACTTGAACTGGATAACAGACAAGAGGATAATAACTCATTAGTGGGAAATGGACCAATGTCAACCATGTCACCAAGAAGTCAGGATGGCAGGAGTTACAGCTCGAACAATTCCTCACAGGATAATCGCAGTTATAATGCTTCTGTACAAGACAGTCTGAACTTCAGTTCCCACTCAACAGTTCAGGAATCGTTAAACTTCAACACTAGTGTCAGTGACAGTTTGAATTTCATGCCCAATTCATCGTCTGTTCAGGATACACTGAAATTTAGCAGTCCATCTGGACTTGAAGACAGCTTAGGGAATTTCAGTACCAGTCCCACAGAGGTCAGCACAAGTATGGACATTAAGGCTTCAGAGCAAAGCAACGTCTGCAAGGTATTTCATAACCTAACACCATAGGTTGCTTTGACAGAAATTGTCAGAAATTCCTTTCATTATTCTCTTGCAACACTTGTAGCTAAGATATTTTTCAGCCAAGTCCTTAATGTTTACCTCTGTCCATAACACAGAATGAAATAAATGTTCTTATCATGGTTTTATTTCAGCAGTTGAAAAGTAAGAGCTGTGCTAATTTTCAAGATAAAGGTCCAGTTCTGGGGGGTTGCAATTATGTTTACCATTTTTTCTCTTTTTATGTAAAATACAATGAATTACAAACATCCTAACCAAATGGCCTAGGATCCTGAGCTATTTTTGATAGCTGCTTTATGATAGGTAAAAATTGCTTATTTCCTAGTAAGTTAATTTGTACTTATAAATAGGGAGTCTTTTTACATACTGTATTTACATGAAATTTTAACTTGTGAAAATTGACATTCTTGTCTGTTCGCCATGCCATATGATGACCTTGATGAGACTTAGTTTTGCACAAGGAAGACAATACACATCACTCACCGGTCTGATGGCTTGTCAGTCAAATGTGTACTTGTATGTCAAGATAATAAAGTTAACGAGTTGTTAGTTGTGACATAAGGTACCGTATATCCTCGCATAAAAGTCGGTTTTTGGGAGCTAAAAAGCCTTTCCGGGGAAAGGGTCCGACTTATAAGCGAGGCCTAACTGACGAATGAAAAATTTTTGGTCAGGTCTGGAAAGAAAAGATCGCTGGACCATTCAAACTAAATCATCGGGCCATCTGGAGTTGTGGGATGGTTGAATTATCGTAATTTGAATACAAATAATGTACTGGTCAATAAAAAACAGAGAGAACTAGTAAATGTTTATTTTCTTACCGTTTTACTTTTGCACAAGGTACTTTTTCATTTGTAAACACTTCCGGTTTTGTAAATAACCAAAAAGCTAAACCACCTTATGGCAAGAGACGGTCCAAATCCATCATTAACTTTATCTTTCTTCACTTTTA
>JARWCS010000013.1:1079406-1090534 GCA_034783895.1 Geukensia demissa | reverse complement strand
GATAATTGTTGAACTTGTTCTCGTCCTGAATATGCATGAAATATTTGCAACTGGACGTTAAGCAACCAACAATCAACCAAATACTGCTTTTGTATATAATCCTTGCACTTTTGAGATTCGCCCCGTACAATTTAATTTGCTCAAAGTACATGGAACACTCGATCAGAATGCCACATTTTTTGAAAATCGAGTCAACTTTAGAATTTTTTCAAGTAGTCAAATTCTGCATAGTGCATTAATTGCCTTACGTACGGTATACTATATTTCTTCTTAGAAATCAGTGATTATGCTCCTCATAGATTCATAACTATAAAGACCCACTGTAATCAACATTTTCAGTAAGTTGCACACAAGACATTAATTTATTTTTTAATACAAATTTTTGTACGTCCATAAAATAAATATACAATCAAAATGTACATATAAGTGATTTTCTAAGTCCTTGAAACTAGCGTATACAAACATACCTCGCGCGTGTAAAAGAGAGTTCTATTCTAAATCTATTATTCCATTTTATGTAGCTATCGTTCTGTAATAAACTGATGGCAACATCATTACTATTGGCATGTGCAAGCAAATCTGAAAAATACAAAATTATTCTTATATACCACCCCAAACTAAAGAGCTTGATAATGGATTTATTTATCGGTTCAGATTTTTTTATCCCAGAAAAGCGATATTCCCAACTTTAAATGGTATACGGAATATGGTTTTTAAAAACTAAATTAATGAAAATTAAAATTAAGAATACATTCATCCTGTCAAAGGCAAGTCATATTATTTTAGATTGATTTCACTGTAGAGGCATATGCTCAATATTCCCATAGCGGCATTTGCTACATGTCATGCTGCAGCCACCATTTTGAAATTTTCATCCGCAAAATATTTTTAATTTTGACAGAAGACCACCCAAGGATACTTTCCTATTACGCGAAAAATTCAATTGACAAAATGGTTTCTTACAAGAAGACCTAGTATGCACATATTTCCCTCATGGTCATATGTTAGACTTCGTCAATTGTTGCTTTAATGAGAAAATATCAATTTTTAAAAATTGTTCAATAGAAGAGTTGCAATAAAGACTGAATTTGGCCTCATTTTTATGTCCACGTGTTTACGCTACAGAGCGTTAAGTTTTAACCCGTACGTACATCCTGTAAAATTCTCGGCTTGTTTGTGTTGGATTGATTTGATATTTGGTCTGAAGCATTGTCATGGCCCTTTGTCAGGTCATATGTCTACTTCCAATGAATGCATCTCCGTTTTCTGCCGGGATGGACATATTTTTGTTTGTGTTTTAACAGCAACTGAAACAAACGAATTTAAATGAATATTTGGTCACAATCAGTTGTCAGTTTCACAAAATGTCGTAAGCTATTTTGGTAAATGTTTGGTCCTGGAAGTTTATATCAAGCGCATATCCGTGTTGAGTTTTCACATTTTTGTTTATTCTGTATTTTAACATATAGACAAGATATAGAAATTATATCTTGACTGAGCAAGGATCAGCTCAGGACTATCTGTACTCAAAATTGTAAAAAATGATATTGTATTTTGAGCAAAACTAGGCCATTGTACAAGTTAGGATTATGACAACATCGGTGAAGGACAGTTACACAGTATAACAAATGACATGTTTCTGGCATGCTTTGTTTATTCCTTGATTTTATCCATAAATTTCTCCTCTTGGAACACTGAAATTTTTGATAATCTTTACAGACAAGAGGTAACCCTATCTTACCTTGCTTCTGCTTTGTATATATTTTAAAAATCATAGTCCATTAAGTTATCGCATTTCTCAAAATATAAATATTCTTTACAAAGAAAGTGCTTTAAAATTAGGAAAAGGGAAATCACTATTCGGCTGCTTCGAAATAATAAAGTATATGATATTGAGCGGCCTTCTGTCACGTTCTGTCAATTAAGACCACAAGGGCTTGTTGACCTTACTTGTAAGATGATAAAATACGAAAATGTGTGATTTCTAAAAAATAAAAAAGCAGAAAATACAAACAAAATCGTTATGTCTGTGGATCTGAAGATGGGTTTCCTGTGCATATTCCCTGTTTTTTAAATGGAATTGTCATAATAAAAAGGCTAAACGGAAAGTATCAATAAACCATAACCTTTATATCGATAAAGAAATGTGGCACACACCCTTCAAAATTATCAATTACCAGAAAAAGATGGAAACAAAAACAGTCAATATCCGACGATGGTAATTTAGTCCAGGATTTTTGGTGATGGTCCGACTTAAATCATCTTTATCAAATACACGCGGTCAACAAAAAATCAAGAGTTTAGTTAGTACTTGTGTAGACGACTGCATTATTTCTGGATTTCATTGAAGGAGATTCTGGAGTTGTCAGGAGAGTTTGAGGAAAAACCTATATCACAACAACTAAAAATAAAAAAATGCTTCAAAAAAGTTCAAATTGTCGACTCCTAGGTAAAAAATAATTCTAATTATATGATTTTGTTTAGATTTTTAATTAGTCGATTTAGGGTGTTCCTTTAAATAATGTGTTATTCACTTGTTGTGTTAAAATATTTAAAAAAACTACTCTTTGGATATCATCGGAGTGCATACCAGTGTAGCATTATGATAATGAATGTTTATCGATGATGTATGAACAAAATAAAAGATGCTCCCACGAAAATTAATGAGATTTCTTGACCATTAGAACAGGGCTGATTAGCTGTTCGTTTGTCATTTTAATGTTCTTGGATGCTGATACAGAAAGGATGTGCATAGCCTTTCATCCGGGCTATCATTCGTCTGTCACGTTTATCATATCACACGTCACCGGTACTCATCGCGTGCAATCCATACGTAAAGGTATTGAAATGCAGATAAAGGCGGAATTGACAGTTTAATATTGGAAATATCATAGGAACATCACAGATTATCTGTATTGGACAATAAAAATACCGGCATTAGTGTTCGCTTGCATCTGCCATTACAGTTGCTTGAAACCAAAAGGCGGCTAAACAAAATTTTGATCTTTGCTGGTGATAAACCAATTAGTAATCATGTAAAAATAGGCGTGAAAAAATTTTGTTAGTTGTTGCGGATTCTGAATTTTAAAACTCATGGTTGCAAAGTCAACATTCTGACCAAAGATTTAACTGCTTCAAAAGGGAAAACATTTATGTGATGATAAAAAATCACTTAGAAAAAGTATTCGATATCTGGCATAATGATTCTCTGGCATTTAAACGTTGAAAAGAACGACCACTCTGTGAAAACCAGAACATAACCTGCCCGCCTCTCCAGTCTGAATGGCGTCTTTGACATGTGTTTCGTTCTGCGATCCTCTCGAAGTTTGGCAACTAATTACATCGATCTATTCTCTTTATATCTAGACTGCATCTTGTGTTATGTCTTTTCATTTTTACTTTTCTTGCTTTTCGCAGCTTGTGCTGCGAGTAAATGAGATGTTTGCTTGAAACAAATGATAGTTTATTTAGAGATGCTGGGTTTCGCGCTGTGAGCAGAAGGCATCGTCCTGGGCAAGACAGATCATCTTGTCTTTTTTATGTTGGGTAGAGTTGAATTTTATTAATATTATTTCCACAGTAAATAATAAACAATAACCATTTCTCCCGGCTAAAAACGTTAATAGGGTGATTACACGGTTGTAAAATACCGGACCGAACATTTAATCATTAGGTGGAAGGCTTGTTTTTCTGTTTTTTGTTTGTATAGTTTTGTTTTTAAATTTCTTGCCTCAAATTTTTAAGAATTTATTGCTCCAAATTTCGGACAATCTTAAAAATGAAAAAGAAATACTCCGATAGTCCAATTTTTGCAAATAAGTTTCGCTGATGAAATAAACTATTTTAAGTTCCTGTATGGATTTGATCTGAGTATCAAATTTAAATGATTGAAATAAATACATGGGATAACAAACTACTTTTTTAAGGCATTGTCTTTATCAAAAAGTATACATAATTCCCCTCTCATTATTTAACTTTATATATTTATATCATTACAAGTTTTTTTAAACTCCTGTTTACTTTATACGAAAAGAGGTAGGGTTACTTTCACTGTCCTTATTTCACATGTTATTACGAATTTTGAAGCATATAAGCTGTTGTGTCAAATGTATATCAAAATGAACAAAACAATCCGTGCAAAGAGTCCGAAAAAATACACATACTTTGTTGTGAGAGGCATTTTAAGGTATTTTTTTATTTTTCAAAATTTTGCTATCATGGACATTCAAAACCAAAATGGTGCTCAAATAAAAAGGAACGTGTGTACAAAATTCATAAGCAGAAATAGGTTCTGGAAAAACTTAAGAGTTTTACACAATTCGTTCATTTTACGGTATTAGCCTTTTTTGGTATTGCGTGGTATTTAAATTGTTTACAAAATCAATCACAATTTGGGTTTCAAATGTTTTGGCCTTTGACGTACAAGATGAATGTAAATCCAGAAAGGCGATATGATGGCACATTTTCGAGAGATTATAGCTGTCTTTCCTGCATGTATCCTGTATTTTTGTTATTTGGTTGTCTGCTTCCTTCATGCTGAACTTTTGGAATTAAGACGGCAGAATTACCAATTTGTTTTAAACAGGCTTCAAATGTAATAATATTTTGACAAATCTGGTTCAACCAATTTAATGACTAACTAAAATATGCAGTAAATTTCGAAAATGACCTTATATTGCACTGGTAAAATAAATACTTGCGGAAAGTGACCACTTCTGCATGAGATAGCAAAATTTAAAAGTATAAATCTATATTTCACGGAACACTTTACATGAAAATTCTGTATGTTATATGTGTAATTAACATGTTCTAATACAAAGTCATTAAAAAATTCCTGTTCCGATTAACGAGTGAACAGTCTTGACGGAAACAAAAATTCCTGTTCTGATTAACGAGTGACGGAAGCATTTTACCTTGAGGTCACTTTTTCAAAAGGCAAATGGGGTATCTGCAGTCTGATTGTTTATGTTTAAAATTATGATTTATATTTAACCTTATTCGTTTTCTTTTAAAATGGTGATACTTATAAATCCATGCTCGTTCCCTAAAATTTGACATCACAATAAAATGGGGACTGAGAAAAAATCGGAAAACCAAAGAAGTATTTAATTTTTTAGATTGCAAACTGTTAATTGTGCATGAGATTTCAAAGAAAAAAGTTAAACTGCGCAACTGTCAAAGTTAAAACAATGTTTAAACAGTCTCAAATCTAAAAATATAAAAAAGCAAAAATAAATATTGATAAATTAAAACAAAGCAACGATATCTAAAAGTTATCTTTCAAATATGTTTATTGCATAATTAAAGAATAAAATACACAGATTCAGAAAGATTAGGTAGCATTTGTTACGATTTGCTCAGCATCATTTATGTAGGCGGAGTTCCAGATATATTCAGCCTCCTCTCTTCAGATCTTGTCCAATCGCAGAACCAGACGAAATAGAGCTATTATTTACACAGTTTCGGAGTCAACACATGGAGATTATGAGACACCGTTGGCAATATTTCGGGTATCAGTTTACAAAGATTTAAGTTTACCTCATGGCTCTGTTCGATCTTGCCAGAAAATAAAAGTTCTCCACGCTGTCAGTGCGACTCCGAAGTTCATCAATTTCCTATGAGAAGACACTTAAAGAGCGATTAATGATTAAGATAAGAGCAGAGACTTTCTAGCGGAACGAGTTTTGCGCTACTGGTCACCGTCGATGAGTGTTTCTTAATAAGGGCGAGCGACAGGGAACACATTTTAGAGGATATTTCTTATCCATACGATGAGTAGCTATACTTTGTCCCCGGAGCAACAGTATAGTAGTAATTTTGACAAAGTTTCGGCATATCATCAGGCACTACAAAATAGCAAGGCAAATTTTTCTGTGAGTCATTTGTTGGACTTAGAGGATTTACCTAACGAAAACTGTGCTATGTACGCCAATACGGACCCCCAACCAGGACTTCCAACACAAGCATGCACACCAAATTTAAATGGAAATGGACTAACGGACTTAGATGAAAAATCATCAATTCGGCATGATACCCACGGCCACGACAGTCTCTCCCCGAATAGTCCAGGAAAAAATTCAAGTAAGTAAAATTTGAATAAAACTTAATTTTCTTTCAACGAGAAACAACGTTGTGTATAGAATGAATCAGTAACGGTGCTCCGATTTTGAAAGTCGCTCCATTATTATATAATCAAAATTACTTATATAATATTTGACTTCCTTCTGTGTTTGTTTATTTTAGATATTGACATGGATTCCCAATGCAATTAATTCATAACCATTTTTAAATTGTGGCATATCAAATTAACATATTTTTACAAATTTTTTTTAAAGAAAATAAGGATTAAAATTACTCTTAAATTTCCCAAATTTACCAATTTCTCAAACGATACAATAAATAACTATTATTTATTATTAATTATGGAATAATCATTGCATAATTAGTGAAAGAATACCCGAGGGGGAGATAAACTAATAAAGACCCACTGACAATCCCAGTGCGATGTTTATCATATCACAGATTCTGATCAGATCGTCTATAACATGGCCAATCTGAAACACTATCTAAGGTCAAAGATATAACATGTGTACTCTTATCTTGCACACTAAAAATTCATCATTATGTGCATATTTTGAATATCAACATATCGTAAGACCAAAGCCATATTTTGTTACAACGTATTTTTGTTTCAACGACAGCGCATTTCTTAAAAAATGAAACGGGCATATTTTTATTACAACGACAGCGTATTTCTTATAATATGAAACGGACATTGAAATGCTTTTGCTGAAACTATCTTACAAGTTAACAAATGTACCAGCTTTGTGATTCAAATATATTTTACAACACTTACTAGTAGTAGTATGAGACTAGAAGACTATATTTTATGTAAGACTGTACGAATGTACGTGCATGGTATTCCACATGTATTTTAAAATATTTGCTAAAAGTATGATACCATGAACCATATTTTCATCGCAACGGGATCGCTTTTTCTAAAGACTTTCCTTGTTAGATTGTTCCTGAACCGGAATTTCAAATATTTAGTTAAAGTTTCTGGTCCGACAAATGACCCTCTGGAGCTATATTTGGCAAATTTTGTCAGTTTATTTTTCAAAACGAAAAGAAAAGAGACTATAAAATAAAATAAAAATAAAATCGCAACGGAAGAAAATAAATCAAATTACTATTACTATCATACAAATCATGATGAGGGAAATATTACAACATGCTTTTCGCTATAAAAACCCACATGTTTATGAAGTGAGCTCGGAGGTAAAACATAATAAATGTATTAATTATTTTGAAACTATAATAAAAGTCAACGTGCCTCAATTTCTGAAGATGGATTCTAATAAAAAATGAATGAAATATATACATCGTAAAATGGGTTTCTTATTTCATTTGAAGTTTAACACCTCATAAAATAAATAAAGTAAACACTTCAGTAGTATAAACACAAACTCAATATGCAGCCGTTGAAAAACGACCCCTTGTTTACGTAAAAAGTAATTTCAAATAATTCCTATGGTTCAAGAATATTCATTAATTTAAATATATATTTCTTGCGCAGAAAGTGTGAAATCATTAGCATGTTGTTTAAAAAATATTTTCTATTTTATTTACAAATATACATATTTAAGCGCTTTCCTTAAAAAATTGCATTACAAAGACGGAAATGGGAATGCTCTTTTCCGTCTTCAGACTCAAAAAATCCTATCGTTCTCAAAGTAATTTTTCGTTCAAATGAGGTACTATACGTTGTCAAAATTCCGCTTTTCTTAAATTTTCGAACGGAAAAAGCTTATAAAATTCCGACGTAATCTTTGACTCCTGTTTGGTGCGTTTGCATTTAACATGTGTCAGAAACGGTATTTTCCCCAAAAATTAGAATGTACAGAGTGTAAACGATCGCCTTTTCAATGTGCATGACATTAATTAATATTAACACTATCATAAAATTATATAAGTAGTAATAAATCACATTGCTTTGATGCAGCAAAAATAAATTAAAAACAAAATATAAAAAACGACAGTTTTGTCGTAGGTGTTCTGTTGGCTTTTATATACACCAGAAAATATTTTTGAAAGCTGGTGATTGTAACTATGGGATAGCCATATTCAACTTAATTATGTAAATCTATTTTTTAAAATTCATATTAAAGAATACATCACAAACATCAACCGCATTTTAAAAAAATATTTTTGAATTGATGAAACAAGGTCTGAATATCGGAAGATGATGTTCAGGGACGATTTCTTGAGCAGCCTCATTTCGGTGGAATTTGATCTGTTAAAATGGATTTTCCATAAAATTCTGGTTTATATAACTTGATCGGGTAAAAAAATTGTAAATGTTTTCCTTTTTAAGAAAAATCAGAATTTGCAACTGATGTTCATGTCCTGTTTGAATTTTTCATTGAATGCCCAAGATATCAATAATAAAAATAAAATCAAACGTGACTAAAGCTGCAATATTTCGCAGCAATATACTCTTTATGTGTTTTTGTTTTACTAGGAATTGTTTCAAAAGACGAAATGCAAAACAAGTTAAGATCGTTGCTGATATTCCCGTATGAATCAATGCAATGTTTCTTGCGTTTTTTTCTTAAATGGTCCATTTATTGACTTGTCAAGAATATTGTGGTCTTGTACAAAAGGTAAATATAACACCAAAACAGCTGCAAAGTATTTGTTTATGTATATGCTGTATGCAAAAAATTAACTCTGTTTCAAGAAACCCAGTAAATAAAAATTAAATACTTATGTACATACATCAATGACACCACCACCTTTATTTACCATTTATTGTTGCATTTGAAAATATTTGACATTTCCGGCTGAAAATGTGAAAACAAACAAAAGGGTGAAGACGACATTTGATTGATTGTACTGGAATACACTTCGACTGGTACCTTGTCTGTCGTCACAATTTAATTAAACTGTCAGATCATGTGTTTCTTCCATTTGTCATTCTAAGTTTGACGGAAAGGCTAGTCATTCACAAATTTTGCATCTTCACGATATTTCTCAATCGTCTATAGGCACTATTGTTTTAAGAGCTTGTTTCGTGCCCAAGGGAAATCTAGTGAGCTTAACGAAATATTATGCAGTGCACAATCCAGAAAAGATTCCATATTCTTTCTTTTAAATACTTATCCTGATTTCGAAACTGAATGTCGCCATTTTACAAGTCTCGTGGTTTTTTCTCTTTTTATAAATAAAAATAAATGATATGGAATAAATGCCGGAAAGGCGGCGGCAACTCATTGCTTATTTTATATTTTAGCAATTAATCTGCTTACAAAGCGCTTTTCTGGATTAACTTACATCAGGTACATTATAGGCCAAAACATTTTTATCGTTTTGAATGAGGACACATGGAAGTTCCAAGCAAAAACACGAACTGCTGTATTGAAGCTGAAAATAAGTAGGAAATTCTGATCTTTTGCTTCCAGAAATCAGGAATATTTATTGAATTTCAGTCGTACATATCACAAAATTGATACAAATTAAACAAAACGCACAAACACTGTTTTATACCACTATTGCTTTTGTTACATACAGACTAATTATTTATTCTCGTTGGGATTTTTTTTTCTATTCTTTAAAAATGTGTGGACACTTGACATATACTGTAAGAAGTTTTAAGAAAAAAAACGCGAATCGTTGTCACTTAGGTTCAGATAAGTCTGAAATGATCCTGATAATTATTTGAAACCACGCCTATAGAATATTATTGGCACCATAATAGCAGACGACAATTTTGCTACATGATATACATGTACACCAAAAAAATATTTGGAAAAAGGTCCGGGGCGTTTTTGTAAACAAAAATTGGGACAAAAAGCTCCTAAGACTTGGTTTCTGCTTTGTAGTCACTTTCGACTGATCCCATTAAATGAAGGGTAAGAGATTAGCTTAATCCCTTAGGAATAGCGTATTGGGTAATCAATCTGTTACAGTAATTAGGGAGCTCATCTTTCAACTGGCGTGTGCTGTTTATTTAACATCTGTACCGCTATGATTATTAGATCAGATGGAACAATTATTACATGTGCCAATAATGAATGAAGCATTAAAACAACATTATCATTCCCGAAAGAAACCGAAGAATTGTGAACGATTACTTTTCGGATGCCATCGGGCTTGTTTTGATTTTTCAATATTACAAATATTTTGTATTTTTTTTTTTAAACTGAGATTGGATATACATGTAAATAGTTTTTTTTTTTTCTTATTTCTGTTTAATTAAACGATTTTTACTATAAATCAAATCTGCTGTTTTTAGAAACCCATTCTTGGTAACTTTCTAATACAGACGTGCATGTACAATGAGCAAATGACCAGAAAATATGAAATATGAATCGTGTCTTTGTCGGTTTCAAATTTCTGAACCCATGACCATATAATATGTGGGCGAAAAACGGGGTCATAAATGGAATTGCATACTGTGAAAATGCAAACGCTTTCTCTTGTACTGATAGTAATTTTTCCGCGTCCGAATTTTCGAACATTTTATTATAAAAAGGTCAGTTTTAAGAGGTTAACTACCTAACAAGGCCTGACTTTTTTTATATATTGCTATTACTTATGTTCACATTTTTGTCAAACAAAAGGCGATGCGTAGGTCGTGTAATATAAGTACGAGACTCCAAATATTCTATTTATTTCACAATCGTAATGGCGTCTAAGTTGCCGTCTGGATTACATCTATCAAGTTCAGGCCAACCTCAATGATAACCTTTACCAACGATACAAGATTTGATTCATGAAGTGTTAATTGAACAATTGTTCTAATTTGTTGATAAATTCTGTCATCTGGATAGTAATATATTTATACGTTTTATTCTGTTGTGATGATAACAGAAATAAAAAATAAACAAATTTTGGAGCGTTGTATTGGGGATCAATGAAATAGGGGATAGCTTTTATCCCCATAAAGAAATTCGAGCAAAATTTTGGACAGCAAAAACATGCAAATTTGTTTGATATAAATTTGGTATATCTTTCTGGTAATTCTATTCAATTTCAGCTTTAACAAAGATTTTTAAAACAGAGGCAAAACGTGTCCTGGGGACACAGATGCCCCCGCTATATCGTTTTGTGCAATCAATCAATTACT
>JARWCS010000013.1:1016975-1045049 GCA_034783895.1 Geukensia demissa | reverse complement strand
CGATTTTGGTGTTCCTAGTGCATGATATGGAAGTTATGGTCGAAAAATTCTCAGATCCAACTATATGGATTGACCTGAAAAGTGGAATATGCATTTAAATAGATTTGACATATGTTCTAAGCAATTTGAGTGACTGCTCGATATCACCTTCTGTGTCATGCGATTTATCATGTTTGAGTTGATTTTAAAATTGATATGTATTTTTTTATAGATAGGGCAAAGTTTTTAAAATCTTGACTGACGACTTATTAACGTCCTGTTTCATACGACTTTTTATAATATATTTATATAAAAATATGGGAATTCTGCATAGATGATACATGTGAAGGTGTAGCACTCATGTCATCCCGCCGGGATGATATCCATATCATACCAAAAAGTACACCCGTATCGTAACCCTATAGATAGTCACGTGATTCCAATGTATATTATATTTCATACCATATCAGAAACTTTTTGTGTCCATTAATATTCAAAAACGATATATGGGAATAAAAATATGTTTTAGTTATTTTATAAAGGTCGGGAATTTTGGACTTTAACAAAATATGACGACCTAGAAAATAACCATATTGCGGACGTGAGAGAAAGCACCATATTTTTTCCTGCTCAGTAGCAGCGATTTTGTGCTTTAGTAAATATAGGCATTGGAAGAATTATGTGGAAAAAGGTTTGAAATTTTATTTGATGACATAAAATATTAGAAAAAAATTTAAAATAACTGGCAATGAGTTGTGTTACATTGACCCATTGAAAAATGCATGAAACCACCCTTTTTAAACGCCGTTTGCATTAAGAGAGAAGATAGAATTTTTCTATTTTTCACACGATAATTATTCAATAGGTCACTGCATGCTTTGTTGCCATAAAAATCAGGCTATTATCCTTATTAATAATGATACCACAATGTCAAAACTACATATCTACGCCGAAATTGGGTAGCACAACTTTAGTAATACACATATTAATATTGGAAAAAAAAAAACATGAATGCGTAGCCAAAAAACCAAAAAAAAAAGTTGTATATCCAACGTACTGTCTAAGTCTATAGACACTTCCACCAAAAAAGTTAGTTCACATCTAGTGTTTTGTAAAACATTATAAATCAAGTCATATGGAGATCGACACACATGATGATATTAAAATGAATATTTTCCAAGATATTTCATTGGCATTGCTTTAACATTTTGAGAGAAAGAGAAGTTTTTAGTAAAAAAAATTCAAATGTATGGTAAAAAATGATATGGGCTTTTCCAAGACATACCGCATAACAATATTCAAAGTTAAAATATATGATAAACAGTATATGATATGAGGTTTTCCAAACCATACCCCATATCAACCCTCTACCCATATCAGACCTCGAGCTAAAGCTCTCGGGTTGATATGGAGTATGGTATGGAATATGTACCCCATATAATATTCTATATGGACCAATCAACAACTGTCTGAAAAAAGAGGGTTGTATAAAATTATGAGAAGTGATTATTTAACTGAGAAAAAAAATTACTGAAATTACCATCAAACCAAACATTTTGCTATATGACGAGTTTCAAAACCAACATTAGTTTAGCATTTTCAGCACTCTCACATGAATATTATAAACTGGATTTTTCAAAATGAGTCTTATGAAAACTGCAGGACAAATTGCATAAAAATGATATGACGTCAACACTGAAGCTCGATCTGTTCACTACTTTGGAAGATTCAAAAAATTGACTTCGAATTCTATACTGCAAATATAAAACAGGACTAGTTCGTATTGTCAGATGCTTAGCATATATACAGGAGTACAATCATTCAGGAATGGGTTTTTGAGTGATAAAAACAAGCTGTCCCCTTAACACTGACTACTGCCAATGTCTTCGCCCCAGAAACAAGGAGAATAACGTGTTAAATTTTGGTCTTACAAAACTCCTTCTACATACATGTACCACTGATCATGCATGAATTAAGGTTTATGGAAAAAGGTGATTTTAATCATCAAATATTTTTAAAATAAATAAAAATAAATAATAAATAAATAAATAATATTTTTAAAATCAGTGCCAAATATACTAATTTAGATGGGTTCAAATCCAAGATCCAGATACACTTTTATTTTGAAACGATCAAAGCTCAAATTTCAAAGTTTAAATCCATGTATGTATGAATAGATGACAGGTATAAAACTAGCATAATATAAAAATGAAAAGATATGGGGCAAATGTCAGAGACACTGCACTCCAACCGCGACAAAAATAGAGGGAATTTAAAATTTCTAGAGGTCTCCACAAGGCCTTCAACAAGGATGGAATACCACTCCTTCGAAAGCTCTAAATCGCCGCCCCCAAATCGTGTATGCGTAAAATAATATTGCTTTATAATAAGTACTTTCTGGATGACTGCCTCAATGTTAATCAGCCTAAAGATATTAAGTCTAAAAACATATGATACTGATCAGGTGTTCTCAGGGTATTCAATGCGAATTCAAACCCGTAAGAGCAATGGGATTCTTATGACTGAAATTTCATTATAATATTTAAAAAAATACGCAAAAAGGTTAGATACAAGAGATGAAGGGAAGCTTGTATGTGGCCAACCAAGACAAGTACTGGCGGGACATAGGTTTTTTGGAGATAAGAGATATATATTTAGACATTTAAAAAGTTCTCACTAAATACTTATCATATGGCAACATGATTTTTGATTTAGCATACATGTAAACACTTATTTTTTCATTTGGAATAATAATGTATTTAATTCTTCCCGCGAGAAGACCTTTCGGCCGATCCTTTGCGAATTTCATTTCTCGATGTGTACAGTTTTTTACACGATTTTTTATGAAAATAAATTATAAATTTTCAATCACAATAAGTTAGCATTCGGCTATTTTTTGTTGAAGGTAGAAAATACATGAATCCAACAAACGTTATACACTTTACCGTTTTTGGATGCATGTATTTTCTATCTTTAACAAAGACAACTCCATGATCGTTTCCCTGAAACTGACTTTTATTTATGAGAATAACTTAGCATTACCAATTCACTACAAAATCTCATATGTGTAAAAGTATGTTTGAGATGTGTAACATAGACAATTGATATTCCAATGTGATTCTGAATACGTGAATGTTTAATCTTCAACAAAGGATTCAAATAACAAAACCAAAAGAGCTAGCAATAAATAAGATCGACAAGTTTCATCACCCAGAAAAAAATGACGGTCATGACTCCACTTACTTCAAAGATGAACATTTCTCACACCATATCACGAGTAAATCAATCAATTGTGGGGCTTTAAGTCAATAATATCCAATATTTCTACGTTACCAAAGTATAACCTTACTGTAACGTTAAGTTACGTTCAACTTGTGTTTTCTTGTTCCTGATGTGTCATAAATTCAAGAAGCCATGCCTATGATTCTCAGATATTTACGCCGTCAACACCATCTATAACTGCGTCTACCGACCAATGTTCAAACATGAAAGTCCACGAATTAAGACACTCTCGACAAAATTTTAATATTCAAACTTAACTGCTCAGTGTACCATTCTATAAGGATTGCCAAGATCGTATCAAGATATAAACATGGAACTCTAAAAGCATTGTTACAAATAGAAACTAATGAATAGCAATATTGAAAACTCAGCAACATTCAATTCCAAAATATTGACAGTCATATCCCCCTTTTTTCTAGTCAAATGGAAATTGCAGAATGACGGGAAACCCCGAGGTATAATCGCCTGATTCATAAAATACTTTGATCATCAACGAGTATTTTACGAAAAGTTTCTTAGAAGCTGAAGTTTCAGCAACAGTTTTCCATCTATCAGCACTATTTACAAAGGTTTAGTGATAGATAACCAGCTCTAGTTCCAAAGCTTAAGGAGTGTCAAGGACAACAGTGAAATGCCAAAATTGTGTATGACAAACTGATTAGAGACGGTCATCAGTATATTCACCATAATGGTTCTAATATTCCTGGATATAAGAGTTACATGTCAGACACACATGATCGCGACAGGAATAAAAAAACATTTTAAACATAACTCTCATTAATGTCCGTGTGCTAAAGTCGAAACTATATAGACTTTTGTAACAGGAACAACACAGGTGTGAATATGAATCGAAGTAGGATCCGTACGATACACTGAAAGTTCCCACAGATTATGATTATGTAATGAGATATAGAAAATCTATTAAAAAAATTACAGTGGTATTGCCATAGGATACAAAGAATCTTTATTACTTTTTTAAATTGTCTTATTATTTGAGATTGCTACTAAATTTACGGGTCTTCAGGATAAGACGCGCATAGGCTCTGTCTACATCCCACAAGAAAGTCAAAATATTCTTCTGCTAAAGCTTTTGAAGGAATACAGTCTTAACTTTAAGTTTTGTCGTCCAACAACCCAAAATCATATTTCTCTTAACGATCGGTTTATTTTATTGATTTTTCGTACAAACGTATTTCACATGTCATAAGTAAATTGCCTCCTTTTCATTGGTCCCAAGCGCGTGACAAATACAAATACATATTTCTATACGTGCACGCTGATTGGAGTACATATGGGGTCATAATTAAGAGTACTATCTATGGATAGGGGTTTTAGGAACTAATTTTGTTTTGTAAAAAAAATCGCGATCGCATATATTGCCGCCTGCTACCAGGAAGCACTCAGCATAAATGTTACCAACATCGACGATCGTGTGCAACTCTGTAGGGGTAGCGTCGGCGTAACCATTACCCATACGACTAATTTTAGATTTCCTCTGCATCGACATATGCACACAAAGGATAAGATATCGACAGTGGAGTTATATATGATCATATATTTCACATGAATGACGTCAGGACACATGTGACGAAAGGTCAGACATTTATTGTATGATGAAACTATGTCAGCTGTTAATATCACTTTTTTTGTTGTGATCATAGAAAAAATGTTACACAATGATTTATATTCACATATTTTGTCTGGATTTCACTGCTTCTTTTGATATGTTTAGATCTTGGACTTCCTACATGTATGTTTTGGTTATAATGCTATAGTGATGAGCGGTTACTCCTTGACATGTACATATAAAAAGATGTGTAATGTGTCTTTCTGGCATATATTCCATATTTTTTCTCTTTAAATATAGCATAATAAAATTTATTTAACATTGGTAATTTTGTATTTTGAAACCACTGGGTCGACACTTCTAACGGTGGATCATGTCCTCAAAGGTATTTACCAGCCCAGTTGTCAGACTTGTCTGACATGAAATTTATCAAGCAATGTTAACAGAAATTTGCTGCATTTGTTAAAAACGTAAATCACTGAAAATACGGAATGGCACCGAAATTAATGTACTGCACTTATAATTACTAGTTGTCCCTGTCGGATTTCGATTTTTTGGATCTGAGTGCTTCTTTTACTGTTTAAATCTTGGACTTCCTATATTTTGGTTCTAATGCTACTGATGACAGGTTACTCCTTGAAATCTACATATAGCATACTAAAATTCTCCATATATATTTACAATTTGTAATTTTGCATTTTGAAACCATTGGGTCGATATGTCCCAGAGGGTATTCACCAGCCCAGTTGTCAGACTTGTCTGACATGAAATTATCAAACAATGTTTTACATGAATTTTCTGCATTTGTTAAAATTCTTAAGAACTGAAAATACGGAAAGGTCTCTAAAAGTGTTGAACTTAGTAGTTGTTCCTGTCGTCTGATTTGGCTTCCCATTTCGATTTGTTTAGACATGAGTGCTTCTTTTGCAATTTTTAGATCTTTGACTTCCTATGTTTTGGTTCTAATGCTACTGATGAGAGGTTACTCCTTGAAATGTACAGATAGCATACTAAAACTCTCCATTTTTATTTAACATTGGCAATTTTGTATTTTGCAACCACTGGGTCGATACTTCTGTTGGTGGACCAAGTCCCCAAGCGTATTCACTAGCCCAGTTATCAGATTTGTCTGACATGAAATTTATCAAACAAAGTTTTACAGAAATTCGCTGCATTTCATAAAAATTCTAAAGCACTAAAGTACGAAAATTCAACGAAAAGTATTGCACTTGGTAGTTTTCCCTGTCGTCGGATTTTGACTTTCATTTACGATTTGTTCGGATTTGAGTGCTTCTTTTGCTATGTTAAGATCTTGGACTTCCTGTGTTTTGATTCTATTGCTACTGATGAGAGGTTACTCCTTGAAATGTACACAAAGCATACTAATAAGCATAAACCCAATAAGTATAAAATTCTCCACATCATTTTAACAATTTTGTATTTAGAGTGGTTAACGAGTTTCGTTTCTTAAATTTAAAATATAAAAACTCGATTTGATAAAAAATCGTAAACTACCCTATTAATCATTATGAAACCTTTATTTCTCATTTTAATAAACGACCTAATACGAAACCAATTTTTGTCATGCATAATGTTTGAAAACGTAGGATTTTTCAGATCTGATAATTATACATCTAAAAACTCTTATTTTTAAAATATATTTTTAAAAATATTGTTTAGGGCCCTTTCAACACAAACAATATTGCGCAAATACCGTGTAGAATTTGAAAAAAAGATAACTCGGTTTTAACTTTTGAAAATAGTCATGAAAAATGGTCAATCTACCTTTATATTGAAATAAAATTTGAATTGGAAATACCGATTCGATGAGGAAATAGTAAGCGTGCTCACACTAAATGCGAAAGGTCATGGGTCGATCCCAGTCCAGGTCAAACCACATTGAATGATTGACTGAATGTTGCTTAACGTCTTGTGGCAATAATATCGTGCATATTAAAGACGGTAGAATATTAACAAATGATGATGAACCCACGGCATTCTGAATTCGAGACAAGCACATTAACAGTGGCAGTGCAAGAGACAGTAAAAACTGGTGTTTATTAATAAGGTGTTCCAGAAAAATGTTATCTCTTCTTAACCGCCAGACTATTATACTTTTTTAAAATAGCATATTTAAATTAAGATAAGCTCATTCCCATCATCTCGCGTATAAACATAAAGTCGCAGTATGTGTTCCCCGGTAGTTCCTGTGAGATAAAAAATAGTATAACTTGAAGAATATCCGTCAGTAACTTATCGGCGAGTGGGGTCTTATTTGGACATATCCTAAATATGTATGAAATAATAATACATTTGTTATATTGTTTGGTTGTTTGATTGGGATTTAACGCCACTTCCAACAATACTGCAGTCATATCGCAGTTGTCAGTTTTACTGGTGGAGGAGGCCGGAGTACCGGAGAGAACCACCGACCTTGGGCAAGTAACTGACAAACCTTATCACTTGTGATGCGAATCAAACGCAACTTTGGTACAAAGTCAGGTGCGAACTCATAGGCAACATTGATCTGTACAGGTAACATTTGTAAAACATTGAAGTATAATATTATCACACCACTAAAGTATGAAAGTGTGAAATGGATTTGCAGTTTTATAGTTTAATTCAAGAAAAATATACTTCCATGTTGACAACGATGATTTTAAAACTTTAAACAGTTGTTTCACATGACATAATCTTCAGATTTAATCCAAATACTTCCTTTTTTCAAAAAAATGCAATAATCAGAAAATGCCCCCCCAAAAAACGTGATTTCGATGAGGACTTAGAATACTTACAACATATAACAAATTACATTTAAGAACAAAGTTTATGAAACAGAAAATTTTTCTTATTGTCTTACAGCAAAATTTCTTGTGCATGAGAACAATAATTATTAATTTTACCACTGAGAAAATTGTATTGCATGTAGATCCTCGTGATAGTTTTTATGAGGTATAACTAAATTCCTATTAGATATATTAGTTTACGAAAAAACGTATGAACGTTTCTAGGTGCAGATGGTACCTCGAACGAAAAAAAAAATTATTTTATTAAAATAAAGGAATTGGCCAAGTTTTATCGTTTATTTGAAGTTTTCATATTTCATCTCTTTCGACCTTTAACACAAAACATGCTATTGATTTCAATAAATATTGCTTTATTTATTTTTTCTCCTTTGGTCTTTCAAGGCCGAGTTATTGGGCAATATCTTCTGTTGGTACATTGTTTATTTAAATTACAAACCGGTTTAAGCCTTGCACTCCTAAAAAAATAAGGATTTGCAAAACTGTAATACACATTCCCATGCCTGTTTGTTTCTTAATTTAATAACATATAACCAAATTTAAAATCGGCGTGTACCTGTTCTAACACAATTTAGCGGATCTGTTCTAACACAACTTAGCAGATGCGAAGTGGTTCATCAAAATATTTATCATTAATAAGAATTATGAAATACAACCAATACGAAAGTCTAATGTTTTCAGGAAAAACTTGAACGCGAAAGTACATGTAAATTATCTTCTTCTCGAGCAAGTTCAAGTTTCCGGATTTCCGAATTTTTTTCATTAGCAGAATAACGGTCTTTGAAACTGTCTCAAAAAAGAAGCATGTTACCGTAGAGGTTTGTTTATTACTTTTTTGTAAAAAATTCACTGGATAAATGAGAACGAAACACCAATTCATATACGACTATTTTGACGATTCATATCAAAAATTATCATTCAAACTGTTGAATAATATATTTTCATTCAAAATTACACTGATGGATAAAATCAATGTCTGCATACAAAACATTTTAAATCGTAGGAAGAAATTGTTTTATTGGTTAATATATAAATATTGAAAATCCCTAACAAGGTCTGGGAAGACAATAAAATTCAAATCAAATTTACTTAAAACAAAATTAAAAATTGTCTAGACGGATATTTAATAACTTTAGACATTGATATTGAGGATGAAATCTTCATTAAAATAAACCTAACAGTTCAATAAAATCGTACCATCTGAAATGAGACTTTGTCGATCGTTGAAAACTAGCAAAGGGATGTCAGTAACTGCTGGCAGCAATCTTAGAAAACTGATTTGCAGCAAAGTAATAATGCTGTGTCAGCACCTCATAAGATACTTTTATCAGACAGAAATAGTTAAATCAGAAGACAGACAAGACCGTGGCCAACAAAAAAATAAACGAAAGAGAAACATAGTACACAAAACACTATATTGAAAACTTAAGTTAGAATAACACAAACCCTATACAAAAACTAGGTGAGTTCAGATGCTCCGGAAGGGTACGAAATCCTGCTCCACTAGTGTCACCCGTCAAGTTACTCAGTAGATAACCCCGGTGTAAAGTCGCAATCACTTTTGGTCATGAGGTCTTAAGTTGTTTGATGAGGAGCTCAGTCTTATCTCTCCAGCACAAGCTGGATTCAGGAAATTTCACTCTACATTAGATAATATTTTTATTTTGCAATTATTAATTAATTTATATTTATTGAAGAAAAAGAAACTGTTCTGCACCTTTGTAGATTACAGTAAAGCTTTTGATAAGGTCAGAAGAGCTTGTCTATGGACAAAAATGCTGAAATGTAATATAAGAGGCAAATGTTTTAATGTTATAAATGTATAGTAACATAAAGTCTTGTGTTAGAAAAGAGGGAATGTACTCACAATATTTTCCATGTAATATAGGTGTGAGACAAGGGGAAAACTTATCCCCTTTTCTGTTCGCTTTATTTATAAATGATTTAGAACAATTCTTTGAAGAACATAATATTTCAACTCTGACTATGGTTGATGAAAAATGTGAGGAATTATTGGATATGTATATGAAAATATATATTTTATTATATGCCGATGATACGGTGTTACTATCTGAGACTTATGAAGGTATGCAAAATATGTTAAATATATTTAATGATTACTGTAAATTGTGGAAACTTGAAATTAATATTAAAAAGACGAAAACAATAATATTTTCAAGTCGGAAACTAACAAATTTACAGAAATTTAAAGTTGATCAGGAGATAGATTTTATAGAGAACTATTCATATTTAGGTATATTATTTCATTACACTGGAAAATTTGATTTAGCAAAGAAAAAATTGGTAGAACAGTCACAAAAAGCTTTGTATGCAGTATATTATAAAATAAGAAATATAAAACTGCCTATTGATTTACAGTTGAAAATATTTGATTCCTTAGTTACACCTATATTGTTATATGGTTGTGAAGTTATTGGTTTTGGAAAAAATGACAATTTAGAGAAAATACATTTACAGTTTATGAAGAGAATCCTTAATGTAAGAATAAGTACTCCAAATTTTTATATTTATGGTGAACTTGGTAGATATCCACTAGATGTAACAATTAAATGTAGAATGTTATGTTTCTGGAGTAGATTGTTAACCAATAATAAGCTCTCATCTAACATTTATAGTCTTATGTACAATTTATACTTGAATGGTAATAATGGCCTAAAATGGATTGAACATATCAAAAATATTTTTGATGAAATAGGTATGAGTTTTATATTTTCAAACCAAATGCAAGTTAATGTTAATTGGATTAAGACATATGTTAAACATAGGTTACAGGATCAATTTATGCAAAAATGGAGAAGCCAAATTTCAGAATCCTCCAGGGGGCATTTTTACGCTATTTTTAAACAAGAATTTTTACTGAAACTTGAATATAAGTATGGAATATATTTGACAAAATTAAGAGCAACTAATATGAGATTTCCAATAGAAACAGGGCGTTGGCGAAAAATTAATAAAGAGGAAAGAGTATGTACTAAATGTACTGAAGGGGTTATTGGTGATGAATTCCATTATTTGTTTATTTGTTCAAATCATCAAATAGTGGAACTTAGGAATAAATATATACCATATTATATAACTAATTGTAATATTATCAAGATGGCTGGTTTATTATCTATGTGTCACATTGAGCTTTTGAAAAATTTTCCAATTTTCCTAAAAAACATAAGTAAAATGCTTAAATAGCTAAGTTTCTGAAAGTCATTAAGATTATATTTAACTTATTAAGACTATATTTAACATTATAAATGTATGTTGTTTATGTTAATATGATTGTCCCCCATATTTTCTTAATATGTATATATGCTATATGTTTGATTTTGTATGCTTATGGTGCACAATATATGTTCCTAAGTTTAATAAACAAAATCTTGAAATCTTATAAAATTTAAATAAGGCAATTATGTGAAAATTAAAAATTGTGCAAATACACACCATTGTGCAATATACAAAAATAAAAGTAGACGCAAATGGAAAATTAAGCAAAAAATCTGTACAAATGTCAGATAAACAATTACACACATAAGTCTAAAATAAGTTGATGGTAATTTACACGGCGCTGTAAAATATTTTGTTCTTTGGTATTAATATAATTTTAAATATATTTGTATTGCTATTGCGTGCGTAAAGCAGACAAAACACATGAATAAATGAACAAAAATAACTCCATTTGATTGAGAAGGGAATAATGATTTCGTTATAAAGCAAGATGTTTTATTTTTGTTTTTATGGTCTTGTTTTCAATGTGGGTTTTTAATCTCATAGCTACTCTTAACTAGCTTTGTTATAACAGAGATTATCTGATAAGGAATACAAGCCAAGATACCGAATTAAAATACAGAGGCCCAGGTATCTAATCACAAAGCAGAAGCACACATATCGAATCAAAATACAGCGGTCTGGTTTCCTAATAAAAATATAAAGATATAGATACCTAATTAAATTAAAGACACCTAGTTATAATAAAATACAGTCTCACCTCATGAAAAATCAAAAACCAGAAGCCCAGATCCTTAAAACATCATAAGCCGAATATTTCTTGTTATCTCTATATGATTGTGGTTTTGTTGTTCTAAAACCTCGCTTTCAAGTCTTCAACGTTCCCATTACAGTTTAGTAGAAAGGAGCTTCAAAGTTTGTATCATACTAATTACATTTTTGTTTAACTCACCTTGCATCACTGGAGTTTGAGGTGTAGTGAAGTTGAAGTACAGAATTCTGGAAACGTTATTGTTCTGGTATATTTTAATTGGTCAAGACTTTGAGAGGACGGTGAGCTTGCGTAATGGAATTGACGAGGACCAAGGTTGAAGGTTTGGTAAATTGAAAAAAAAATTGTATTCCCCTTTCTCTGTCATTCTATACAGTGTCCTCCAGTTATTTTGATGGGGCATGGATTCAACGTCAGAGAGACCGCACTCCATCAATGTGAAATCTAGAGGTCTCAACAAGGCCTTAACCAGGTTTGAATTACTTGTGTAAAGCTCTAAATCGCCCCAAATAAATAAAACTTGTCAACCTAAAATAAAACTGCTCTAACCTGAAGTTATGTAACAAAACATTTAACACATATACAAACCTATAACTACAATTCCAGACTTGGGACAGACATGTGGTGGGGTAAACTAGTAAAGTGGGATCCCAACCCCACTCGAACAAGTGGTCGAAGGTTAAAGAAAGAAAACAAAAGCAGTAACAGACGAACTATAAAACTTAAACAGAAATTCGCCCATTTCAACCAGAAAGTACCTGAATTACAATAAATGTTCTAAAGAATAATACCTCTCTGACTAATACTCTCAGTTATTGAAAGGAAGCTCAGACCGAGATTCCGGATGATATGACAACACACATTTCAACCCAAGATGTCATCAAATTTAATACTGTTTTGTCTATAAACGTAAATAAAGACAAGATTGATATAATGCTAATTTTTTTAATACGTGTGTAAAGTTGCGATAAGAATATCAATATCTGTACCAACAAAAACCAGTTTTAATGTTATGAATATGGTCTGTTGTAAAAAAAATAATATAACAGATTATTGAAATTTTTACCCATTTTATTATATAAAGTGTATGAGAATAGGGTTTGTTTTTCAAAGTAACATTATCTGAAGTCATTTGTCTCTCGGATACAAAAATATAAAGAGGATTTTGTTTTCACATTTCAAAGTCAGTACAAAAGAGATTTTATCAGATTAAGTTTTTTGTTTATTTTGTTCAAAACAAGAGTTATATATACTGTCGTCAACATATCTTTCAAATTGTGTAATTGATTTGATTATATACAGCAGCCAGACCAACTTTGACTTAATCCATCAATGTATAGATAAATGAGGCTTTGATATGCAATAACCATTTATTTTGTCTTTAAAATGTTACTGTATATAATGAAGTAAGATAAAAATTTGTTTGTACGTGTCTGAAGTGCTTTTCTCGTTTCTAACTATTATTTTGATACTTCAATGCTTTAAATAAAATGATATCATATGAGTAGCAGTGAACATACTTCACCATTCACCTACCAATAGTTCACGAAAACACAAAATACATACCCACTTAGATAACCATAACACAAAACTTAAAATTTGCAACTTGGTTACCTAGACTATATGTAGTAAAGTTAATATAGTTTGTATTCTTGAACTTTTGTGTCAAAATCTTGACAAAATTTTTCATGACTTTAAAATGACGGGATGTCGGACTTGAAACTTAAATTCTAAATATAGAATGATTGCTGTCATTGAACGCTTAAAAACATAACCAACTTATTAAATCCTTAGGAATAATTATTAAGGAGGTTGGAGTTAGCAATTAAAATCGTTTTATGTTCTTCCCCATATAATCAACAAAAACAGAGGTATTTCGTTCCATGACATATACATGTAACAACATATGTGGATCGTGTCTTTCTGGCATACATGTACATTACATATATACTCTCTTTTTAATATTGGTTATCTTTGAAAAAGTATAAAAAAATTCTACCGATTTTTAATTGCTCACTCCAACCTTCTAAATAATCAGTATGATCTTAATTTTTGAGTTTTAAGATAGTAAAATACATGAACCTTGAGTTGAGTGAACAAGTTAACTGCACACTAATAATATTCAACATACTAAAACCTTTAAAAGCTTCACTCATTATACAAATGCAACATATGCTTATTAATCACAGGTAAACTGGTTTCAAGGAAATTTTCGTCTTAGTACACTGCTAATAGGCCTGACAAATATTTATACTTTCTCATCTGAACAGTTTACCTTGCTAACTTAGTTGATTTCTTCATGTGAATGTTTTGGGCATTTTGTTACATATGCATATGTTTACTCTCGCTGTTAAAGCTACCTTAATATTTTTAGTTCGGTACAAAATTTCTGAATAACTTATTCCCCGACCATTTTCTTGTAACTCTGAAAGAGTTTGTTGTTTTCTTTAGTGATTTGATTTAAACTCACAGACAGTTTCTATCTGAAACTTTATGGGAGCAAAAATAATAGGTGAGCCGAAAACTTCGGCAGACACAAAACTAGGCGAAAAATCAAAATAAATTTTGCCTAGCGATAAGCAGGAAATCCCTTAGCAATACTTTTTAATATTAGGAAACATGTTTGAGATAGCACTGTACAGAAAGATAAACTCCGGCATTTTAAGTTATTATGTCGCCACAAAACTTATTGATTTGTTATTTACAGATTCACTGCACGGTATTATTTATATTTCAGACTTTGTTTATATTTTGCAGGTTTACAATTAGTATAACATAATGCCAGTACCACTGAAGTTAGATTTAATGACATTAATGTTTGTAGCATGTAAGTAAAAACATAACTCGATAAAATAATATTATTTCTGAAAATAATACAAGGTTGTCATGTTGTTAAAGCGTGCACATGTTGCATACCAAAATGATCTATAAATTCATATTTAGCATGAGTAATTGGATGTTGACTTATACCGCTGATTTGTAATAGTCAAAGGATAGACAACAGTGAGCATGAAAAATAAATATGATTTCATAATTAAAAACTTGGAATATTTTGTATTGAAAGAGGAAAGATATGGAGAAAATGTCACAGCTTAAATGAGAAGCTGTAAATCTAGAGGTCACCATAAAACCTTCAACATGGGCGGAAACCCTCCCACTCTGTTAAGGTTAGCTACAATTATCTAGCTCGCTTGACAACTCATTACAAGACCGAGCTACAATTTCCATGAATTCTTAATGAAGCAAACTTATAAGCAATAAGCGCACAAATTGTCAACAGATGATCAATTCATGTATAATATCCTTGAAAAATTCCGTTAAACTGATAATTCATAAGATATCCACAAATCATATATAACTGAATACACATTATGACTTAGGTTAAACTGGGCTCCTGTTGAGTTCACATCGCTACACTGACAACAGTTACGACCAAAATCTCTGTAAAATCCCATGGTCAACATGTTAAAACATGTTGAGAAAGCAGCGAGATTTACTGAGGCATCACGGGATTTGTTTACAAAGGTTACCGTGTGAAGATGACCAATCTCCGAAAGCCGAGACTCCTAACATCCTGTTACACCTCCAGTAGTCGACTCTGCCATTGGTAGTTACGCTATTTTGTGAGCTTCGTCTCATGGCGGCTAAAACCATGGAAACTTGATTGTGACGCAAAACTACGTAATAAATGTGTACAAATAATAGAGTATATATAAATTTGCATAAAAAGATGGAGCTTATTCAAAATGTCGGAACATTAATGGCAGAGGCGTTTATGTCTGACTAAGGAAGTACTAAACCCTCTGTTTAGGAGATTGGAAGATGACATGAAAATAACACCGACCAAATCAACCAAGTGATTATGTGTTGTATGCTGTATTTCTATTAATGTTGAATTCTGACGACGTTTGTTTAGTCTTCAGAGAAAACGAAAAAAGTTTTCATATTTGTTTACATTTCCGTTGCCAGGCGTTATATGCGTCCAGTCAGAAACGACTTTGGAAACAACCAATGAAAGTCGACATAAAATTGCGCCAAACCCGTTCTTAGCGTAACATCAGGAACAGCGGACCAATTTAAACTTAGGTCTGCCACATATGACAGTTCCTTAAATGGAAGTCGGATAGTTTCTGAAAACTCGGCATAATCCGGAAGTTAAATATGCAAATCAGTCGGGAATCTTCCAGAACGACACAGATAAAAAGACATTGACCTTTAGCGGCTTTTCTTTTTTTAAAACATTGCCGGCTCTAAACCGCCAACGGATTTCAATTAACGAGAACTGTGCTTTAAAAGGGTATTGTTCAATGTTTTAATGTAGGTGAGTGACTATGTTTAAAACAAACTCGATAGTTAACAAAAGAGTAGTAACCGAGGCTCT
The DNA here is from genome assembly GCA_034783895.1 of Geukensia demissa. Classification (NCBI taxonomy): domain Eukaryota; kingdom Metazoa; phylum Mollusca; class Bivalvia; order Mytilida; family Mytilidae; genus Geukensia; species Geukensia demissa. The sequence goes on along the minus strand of JARWCS010000013.1, from coordinate 1,029,027 downwards.
GAATCAGAACCTGGCTTGCTGCTTTGACAAGATGACTAATCTTGCTGCTTTCACAAGATAACTAACTGTTGTAGCTCGGTCTAGTTAAAAAGTTGTCAACCGAGCTACATTATTTTAGCTCAATGTTCTTACAGAATAACGATGTGTTTTTTTTGCATTGTAAAGAAGATCTCAAAAACAGACCGGAAACTACTTGCCTCTAGTTAAAAACTACAATATAGCACAAAGTTCACACATGCAGTGGGGCCACGTGTGATATAAGATATCTTAATCTCACAAGTTTTGGGGCGAGTGAATTGGAAGTCTTGAACGATAACACCTAAGGTTGCCACAGAGCTTAACCAACTCATGTTTAATGCAAGAGAATTCAGTAGATCGATTACTTTCCATTTCAGTTCCTTTAAATAATGGATTTTGCCGTCTAGAGACTTTATTTGCCAAACAAATTTGCTAATTATTTGTCACAACAAAAAATATGATGAATCGTCCCTTATTTCACTTTTGTTTCTGTTGCAGATTAATTATTTTATGGATTTGATTTTTTGGAGAAATTTTATTTAAGAAGGGTTTCCCATTAATATAACTCAATGGAAATTTGTTTCCTATTGTAACATGTAACGTGGGCAGGAAAAATCTAAGAAACAAACAAGATACTCAATCAAGCATAAGATCCATTAGAATTTCAGTCTGTACTCGACCAGCCTAATAAACATTTTTTCAACATATCAGTATTTTACAACGAATGATTTGAAAATGTGCTAAAACTACTACTCATTGAGACAGATTTTCTTCAAAAAGTGTCACAGAAAAAAGAACAAAGTTAGCCCAAACCTTAAATTTCAGCGTCCATTATAAAGATAATTTCCTTTAACTGATCAATAAGCTTAAAATTATAGGCACAACAGATACTCCTAAGTCTGCCAGATACCTTGATCTTAATGGCAGTAACATTCCAACTGCCCCGGCGTATGGCGTAAACATCTCCCAGCTCATACGTTTGTCAAGAGCATGTGTCCAACACAGCGTTTTCTTTAGAAACAAAAACCGCTCAAGCAAGGATATGTTGCTCATCGGTTGAAGTCATCACTTTAGAAATTTTACCGTCCGTTTCAAAGACGAAGACGGGCTTTTTTCCAGTGAAGTACAAAGTCAACCAAACACAGACTGTTCGCTTTCTTTGACTTGATGTCGTGTTCACATGGAACCTTCCTCTTAACCCTGAAAATGACTCTAGTAGAGAAAGGTATTTTTTCTCTGATAAAAAACCTATTATCAGAAGATATACTTACTGGACCTGTGATGAAATGATTGATGATATTTATTTCCTTCTAGATACCATTTTTATTCGTTTTGGCAATAAAATTATTACACAGGTCGTAGGAATTCCAATGGGCACAAATTGTGCTCCTGTAATAGCATGGTTGTTTCTCTTTTGCTATGAATCTCAGTTTATGGCCAAACTTCACAAGGATCCTTCTATATCTGATTTGATATACAAATTTAACAATACCTACCGCTACCTTTATGAAATCTTTTCCGTTAATAATTCAGATTTCTACAAATAAACTACCGAGATTTATCCGAAGGAATTAACCTTGAATAAAGCCAATAACTATAGCCTCAAATACCCATTTCTGGACTAACCATGTGTATATTTCTCATGGTAATATTTCAAACAAAATTGACGACTAGAGAAACAATTTCTCATTCCCAATTGTTAACTTCTTCTTCCCTGGCGGGGACGTTCCTTTTGCTCCTTCGTTTGGAGTATGTATTTCTCAGCTGGTTCGTTATGGCCGTGTTTGAAGCTATGTTTCAGATTTTAATGAACGCAACCTCTGTTTAATTGAAAACATGTAAGTCAAGGATTTAGTTACCACAAATTGATTAAAAGCTTTACTAAATTCTTTGATAAATATAAAGATTTGGTATCAAAATTTTGATGTATATGTAATCATCTTATGAAACATGGGAATTCACATCCTACTTTTAACGAAAACGTGGTACATAAAGCTCGGAAATTTAAACAAAATCTACATAGTCTTAAAATTCATCTTAATAAACTTATCCCTCAAGAATATCGTCACAACCTTATTATTACATCTTTAAATATGGTTTTTATTGGTACTAATATTGACGTTCTTGTTAATAGCTTAATATGGAACTAAACAGTTTATATATTTGTTATGAAATTTTCTACTTCCTGTCTTTATATTTTTATATAGGCATTTGTACAACCCATGTTTTCTTTGGCTTCTAATAATATTTTAACACTAAATCCAATTGGATGTGTTTATATTGATACCGTAGTACAGGAAAACTTAGTTTCCTGATCGGTTGCTTTTGGGTGTTAAACTAGTAGACAGCAACTGCGAGTTCTCTTTCGAGGTCGATACTTTTGTTGTATAACGTATTAGTTTTAATTGTATTTGTTGTTGGTTTTCAGTATTGTTCTCAAGTGTTAGATCCATTTCAACCGATATTTTATAGTGTGTTTTTATTGCTGTTTTGTCACACCAGGTTGGAGGCAGGGTTGAGTGCTCATCAACCGGTTTAATCCCGCCACCTACTTATGTGCCTGTCCCAAGCCAGGAACCTGTAGTTCAGTGGTTGTCTTTGCTTAATTAGTCCTTTATTGTTATTTGTTAACCATTTTTTCGATAGATTAGGTCGATTGTCGTGTTTTATGAATAGTTTCACATTTTTTATTTCGGGTCATTTTACAGCTTCCGTTATGGTTTGTACTTTGGTTCATTGTTGAAGGCCGTAATGGTAGAACGTAGAAGTTGAGATTCGACTGTCATTTGGTGGATAGCTGTCTCATGGACAATCATGCCACATCTCCTATTTTTATATTTTATACCGGATTGGACAATGCGGCGCCTATCTTTAAAAGAGGCAGGAACTGCTTACACTTCCGAACCGCCTGAGTTAAACCCCCGATTTTTGTAGAGTCCGTATTGTTCATAGTTTTGTATTTGTTTTTAGTTTTATATGTACATGTCATGTTCCGTCATTTTCCGACTTTTCCCTTTTGTCTGGCCCTTCAAATTTTTTCGCTTCATCAATAGTAGGGTGACGAATCAGAAGAGGTCGCTTAATTACGTTACCCATATAACTCAATGATTTTGCATCAGTAGTTACAAAATATGATCATTCTACTCTGAGGAACAACTTGTAAAATTGAAAGGTGATCAGAATTATGTTAAACTGTCATGAAAATGACGTTACCCTGAATTTGCTAGAAAGTGTACCTAATAAATAAAAATTACAAACAGCGTGGATATAGAATGGTTAATTTACAAATGTCAATTTTAGCAAGTCGTGCGTATAATCAGCGTATAACAGGATGGATGGATTCAATGAATATACACCTTTGTTCAGCGCTTGAAAAATGTATTAAATGTACTCTTAAAATCGCCCATTTTCTTCAATTTCTCGAACAAAATGCTTCTGTTTATAAAATAAGAGGAACACCAATGAAGAATTGTTTTCGAAGATATATAAAAACCAATATGTTTTTAACGATTCGCTAAATGATAATAATTTTTTGTTGTGTTGGTAAGATCGGTTTTTAGACACAATACACAGTGACCTTGATATGACCCGAGTGCAATCGCAAGAGGTCATTCAAATTGGATTATATTTTAACAAGATACATATTAAGTTTAAAAAATATTAAATTCAGTTGTTTTAACAGATACATATTAAGTTTAAAAAAATATTAAATTCAATTGTTTTAACAGATTTTCTACTTACATGTAGCTTCATTCGAACAAATATTGCATCTATCAAAACCAAAACACACAAATTAAGCGTTTTGTGTGATAGAGTAAGTTGCAGTCGGCATTATTCTTTAATTACATTCGTATATTAATTTTGTAGCTAGATTACAAGTCAAAGAAAAGTTTATAAATACATGTTCCTGTTTTTTGAAGAAAAGTTGTACTGGTGATTTCCTGTAAATTACTCAAAATCAAGGGATTTTAAGGCTCTGTAAATACGAAGCGTAGGAACAATATATACAATTCTTTCTCTCAAAAGGGCACTCAAAAATACGCAAAAGATGCCATTTGATAGCTTAGGCCTATTTTTCCACAAAAGTCGCGAAATATTTTTCCCGTCGAAAGATTCTTCAAGGACTCTCATTCCCTGAAGGTAAAGATAATTATTTAAACATTTATAAATGTGACATATCTGCTTCGTGTCTGCTTCTCTATGTTTTTATTTGTGCCAGTAGACCTGCACAGTACTGACAAAAGGGAACCAGCTATAACAATATTTACTGTTATTTAAACTTGTAAAATTCTCTTTAGTTTTAGGGTATGTACTTACTGATGAAAACGAATATCGTTTAGTACGAGACTTGATGACAACTTACGATAAGAGAATACGACCATCACAGAACCATTCCAAACCGTTAAACGTTACATTCGACGTGGCGCTGGCTCAAATAATAGACGTGGTAAGAAACACGTAGTAATGGGCTCTTTGTTATTTGTTAAAAGATAATCTATATTGTGCTTTTCAAAAAAATTATAATCAAATGTCTATGTCACCGAACTCGTTTTCAAGCAACGGGTTATGCAAAATCCTCCATTTTCCGTTGTTTATATAGGAAAAAAACTACATTTTCTCTTGATATAGAGAACATAAAACGATAGAATTCTATGATAAAAGAGGAAAAGATAGCTTTAATCATTTATTATCAGAAAATAAAAAGAAAAGTTAGGATCACCGATCTCATTTTCTTGCTACATTAATAAATCTATAATTCTATAGTGCATTCCTTTATAAAATAAAGTCATTGGAGTTACCTTCCTTGAAAATAATTAATTCTTAAAATGTAAAAATGTTAAAAAACCACTTTATCCTCTATCCATGCTTAAAAATGATAATGCCATTATAAAGTAATTACAATATATTACTCCAGGATTAATTTTGTACAATTATTTTCTTTCTAGAATTAATATTTGCAATTATAGAGTGAATACCACAAGTTTGTGATCCAAGATGGCGGAAGACACCCGAACCTCCTTATTGGTTGATTGGTTGGAATTTAACGCCACGTCGGCAATATTTCAATATAATGCCGAGAACAAACATAATATCAAATAAAACACATCAACAGTAAAACAGTCAATATTAAAACGTAGTTTTGCTTACATACAGATAAAAATGGTGTTAAAAGTAAAGGTTAAACAATAAAAAATATCACAGATTTGGAATAAACAAAGATTTATCACAATGAGTCAATAAATATCTGATATTAAAATACTAGTTACAAACACAATGAGTCAATAAATACCAACTATAAAAATACAAACTGCAAGCAACTAACATAACAGAATCATATAAAACAAATGAAAATGTAAGACTATATTCTGGAATATAGACCAACATCTTTTAAATATTTTAAAAGTTTGTCGCCAGCGACATTTGTAAACAACCCTTTAATATCAGAGACTGTGTAGTACCGACGAAAAATGTCGGATTTATCTACACAGTCAACTAAAAGATGTTTAATGCTATGCCGACATTGGCACGGGATGCACTCGGGAGGTGGGTCACCTTCGAAAATATACGAATGCATTGTCCGAGTGTGGCCAATGCGGCATCTAGTTAAAACAACTTGGTCTCTTCGGGATTTACCAAAAGTATGATTATTTAAACCAATTTTAGGCTGAATTTCATGGAGTTTATTATTAACCTGCAAATCCCATTGGGATTGCCACAGCTTGTATACATATTTAACAATTAATGTTTTACAATCAGTATATGGTACAGAAAAAATTGTAACAGGATCGTTGAGGGCATTTTTCGCCTCCTCGTCTACGACTGCTTGGTATCCAGAAAATTATTATCTCTTTTCCTAAATTGACAAGTCTTTTATAAAATTCAATAATATGTGAAATTAAAGGATTTTTGAATTTCTCACTTTCAATTGCCAATAAACAAGAAAGTGAGTCAGAGCATATTAAAAAATTTATTGTCTGCTGATGTACGATAAATTTTAGAGCAAGAATAATAGCTGTTGCTTCCGCTGAAATCGAACCTCCTTAAGACACCATATAAAAACTACAGAACACAATGTAGCAAATAATCAGGTGAATTTTACTTATATTTGTATATTTTTGTAGGTGTCACAATTATTCCTGTATATGTTTTCATGAACTTATCTTTGCATTTTTTTTCTTTAGGACGAAAAGAATCAAATAATTACAACGAACTGCTGGCTAAATCAGGTATTCTTTAAAAGAAATTTATCAACTGAAAACCAATTGAATAATCAATAGGATAATATCTAAATGACAAAAGCACGATACAGAAAATTAAAACTAGATAACCCACAAAAATGGAATCAAATAGTGATACGTTTTATCCTTAAAACCTGTAAATGGTTCATATTACTCTTTGTAGAGTCTAATAAAAGTTTTGATAAAAAAGATGATATATCTACTCTTAGGCAACGGCCATTTGATTTTCGGTTGGTAAGGGGAAGGGGAATTGCGTCTTTTCCAGTCCTTTTAATGAAATTCTTGCAAGAATGTTTCGTCAGTCAGAAAAAATTCTGAAAGTGCTTTATATCGGCACTAAACTTTTTAAGAATTGCCAATTTAGCCATTTTTTAATTTTGGCCAACACCAGGACAGGAACCCTCCCCCCTGAAAATCAAATTAATTGGTTGGTTGATTAAATGCTGATTAATCTCCATATTTTTGGTGTATTTAGGACGCGATCATATTAATGAGTGATGATTAATATGCCCTGCTTGGTACTACACCGACACACTAAGCCTGATTTTTAAAGTGCTAGGTCACGAAAGCAACAGACTGCAGGGAGACATCCACTTTTCCCAGACACATAATTCTGTTTTGTAAAGGAGTTCGTGGATTCCAAGCTTTTGTTCCTTTTGTTTACGTTTTATCTTTTAGTTTGTTTTGAATTTGTCTCGTCTCTTTGGACTATGCACTTTTGATCTCTCGCATGGGTATTCTACACCGGACTAGAAAGAACGGCAATATTGTAAACATGCCTAAAATTTCTCAGTTCTTGCACCTATGTCATTCTTATGAACCCGATTTGGGCATTTTTATCATCGACCAGCTTTTTGATTGTCGATTGGTTAGAAAATTCTAAAAGAGAACATTAATGATCATTCCATTAAAATGTAGACCTTAATGGTACTTCCCCGTTATGATGAAGATTAATTTAGGAGGATGTTAAAGCAAAAGCTCATATGTCCCTCTAAATTAACCTGCTTATAAATGAGATAAAGGACAAAGTTCGACTGCGCAAGAATACATATTTTTCTTTTATGCCAGTATTTTGTACCTTTTTATTTTAAATAACACTTTGCTTTGTGCTTCTAGTAAAAATACATTTTTCTGAAATCAGTTCTGACTAAATTTTCTAATAAATTATGAAAAAAGTAGATTTACCTACATGATACATCAATGTTATCTTTTAAGATTATACTTTTGAACAATTAGTTAGTGCCTGGATTATTCTGGTGAGGAAATACATCACAGGCTTCCAGCTGATATGGGAGAACTCCTCTGCGACAATCTGTCTGCATGCGCGTGCGGTTTCTAATTAAACATCACAACTATGCGGCGCTAATTTTTGTTGTTTTGAACTCGAAGTAGTTTTCTCTTGAATTTGACTTTTAAAATGTTGTAACTTGCTATTTATCCAAAAATACTGACATTTCTGAATACAGAAACTAGCCAATAAATGTATGGAATGAAGAAAACCGACTATAGTACCTAGAGGTCTTAAATTAATAGGTTCAACCCTAATAACCAAATATCTCATGACAGTCGTAAAAATATCTGTTACGTTTTTCATACACTGATAAAAGCATATACCATAAAAAGGCACAAAAACACAAGAACATGTAAATAATATCAATGAAAAGCAAGATATATACAAATGGGAAACCATTTATCAGAAATGTTTTTATTCTATTACTCTTGGATAATATAAAAACCCAAAGTTAACATTTAAGGTTGATTGACATTGTTTCACTGCACATTCCCATGCGTATAAAATAGTGCATTTTGGTATAAATTCTTTCTCAAATTAGGAAACATTTGTGTAAAAACTGTCATTTCATGGTATTTTTTATTTTATAAGTAAGATATTTATTTTGTATATTTCAATGAAACTGATTTTTGTTGTATTCAAAGACATATTTAATTCGTTTGATTTTTTCTTGAAAATAATAAAATGAACAATCTTTAAAGGGAATATAACTCCTTGAAAGAATTCACTATGATTTTGGACATTTAGTCTTGTGCCAGGTAAACGAGAAATTTATTTTCATTTTCTGAATGCATTTTCAAACAGCTATTTCTATAATTTTTATTTTAAAATTCTAACTGATGATTTTTCTTTCTATCTGCAAAATTGGTATTCTTTATATATAAACTTAGTAAAATAAGCCGATTTTGTTCCTACAGAAACTGGAAAACAAGGACGGTTACATATATCCATATATTTATTTTTTGAAATGACTTGATAGAGACTACATTTCGACAAACTATTAAAAAATACTACCTTTGGGAAGTTAAGTTCTGATCTACCTTACACAGTATAGTAAAAATAATAACTATCATTTGGGAATTTTTTTGGATAACACCGCAAGAAATTAATTATACATCAATAATTTCTATTTAGTTATTGCATGTTCATATTATAACTTGAAATTCATTTTGATTCCTTTAAAGCGATGTTTTAAAAATGTGTACATTTATCTGGTTTCTTTATTGTTTCTTGGAAACGATAAAATTGATGATTTTTATTCGTGTTCATATCATATAATTCTAGGAAACCACAACGTTCTAATTTGCGAACATGCATCAAGGCTTTAAAATCTATCAAAAACTAAATTGTCAATTCGACAGTTACCTGAGCTTAACAGAAACAATTACCGTTTCTGATTGTACAAAGTAGTACACAAAATGTCTTTTTTTATTCTTTTACCGTTTAAAGTTATATTCAAAACTGGGAATTTTTTCTGGTTAAAATTCTGTACCTATAAGATTAAGATAAGTTCATTGAAATTGCGTCCCGTGCTTTCTACCATAAAATGTGGTAAAAATACCAACATCTACCATTTTCACTTATTTTTTTGCTGAATTGACAGAAAACAACTTATAAATGCATGTTTTTTTTACCGTAAAAAGTTTATTTTTTGTAAATCCATATATGCCGGCTATTAGATAGGTAGAAATTCCTTTAGGTTTTTGGCTTAAAATGGGCCTTAACATTATGTTACAGTAAGGAAAAAATCAAATTAAATAATAGTTAATAGTAAATAAAGGTTAAACATATAGGAATTTTTCTCTGTATTGCCTTTTGTGTTTCCAAACATATTTTCCTTTGTTTTAAAAGTGTAGAAAAAAACATTTAATTCTTTAATATTTTACGAAAATGAAAATGAAAAGATATAAAGGGTAAATGTCAGAGAATCTGCACTCCAACCAAAAGAAGACAGAGGGAATTTGCAAATCTGGAGGTCTCCACAAGGTCTGCAACAAGGGTGCATTTATAGGAAAGAAAACGACAATAGTTTTTTGTTACATGTACGGGTATGGCAACTTTAAATTATTCATGGCAAATTCTCCCAAAATCTTTAAAATAAAATTTATTTATAAATAGGAAACAGCTAGATAAAAATCGTAGTCATAAATCCTAAATAAAGATTTATCTTATAGCATATCATTTTCACAACCGTAACGTTTATCGTACATTTATTATTTTTAAAAGTCAAAAGAAGGAACAAAAAATATGTGTGATCGTTAGGGATCATATAGTTCTAATGTACCATTAACTTAAACGCTTTCTTGAATACAATCCATCTTAATGGTGCTTGACAAAATGGCTTCAGAAGTCTGAACAAAGGTACACATAAAACTTATGTGAAGAGATTGAAAGAAGCATAAATTTACTATAACCTATCATAAAGACAATAATCTGCTTCAATTTTTCTTTGTTGGACAAAGCAGAAGCATACATTTTGTATTTCAGATTCAAAATACATTTAATTGTTTCTACAAATGATTGTGAACATACACATCTATAGCGATGATTGTCAACAAAAAATACACATTTAAATGTTAGATTGAATAATTCTACAACGTCATAATCTGTTGTTGTAACAACGGAAGACTCATAATAAGTTTAAGTTACGTTTTGACAATACTTTAGATTTTTAACAATTTGACTTGCTTGTGACTGTTAATAAATTTTGTGTATCCCCTCTTTTTCTGCATCAGATTCTGCTTGGCTGTGCTAGGGCAAAAAAAAAAAGAATTCCGCAGTGTTTGAGCTTTGATATTATAAAGACGATGAAGATAAAGGGGCAGACAGAAATCGTTAAGTCAGAAGACATACAAGACCATGGCCAACAAATGAAACAGAAGACAAACATAGAAAACACAACACTACATTGAAAACTAAAGCTGGAGTAACACGAACCCTACAAAAACCAGGGTGAGTTCAGGTATATAATCTGGTCGATAAACTTTCCGTTTAACTTTATTAGATATAAAATATGTTCCTTGGAGCAGGATTTCTTTTACGACGCAGGCCACAAAAGCTTGACAAATTAAAAATTCCTGTCCCCCTCCCAACTGCATGAATATTCGGTTGTGTTAAATTCCAAGGATCTCTTTATCTTTTATGCAAAATTTAAACCACATTAAGTTAATCCACATCAATTTAATCTGAATTTCACTGTAAAGTGAACGGTATTTAAAAGAATAAATCTGACGTCATAATTAGTGTAACGTTACTTCAATGGTTTTTGGATGTAATGTGTAGCTTAATTGTTAACGGAACGAGTTACCTGTATTCTGGCTTAGTTTGATGTTTAGAAGAAGCAGAAAAAGAAGATATTTTATTGCCATAAAGATGGACCCAGTAGGGCCCATCTTAAGGTTATCTTGTTTATATAAGCCCAAAATATGCCTTCTGGAATAGTGTCCTTGCTGTTATATATATTTTAGAAAAACCCAAGAGAAAAATATTTTATGGTCATCAATGAGTTTTATTCCATCCTCGGATTTTATCTTAGGGAACAATAGCATAAGTGGACAATGTTACATGGGGACACAATTTTTTGTTACTTTAACATATAGTTAAGGATATAGTAAACGGGTTCTACATTTCAACGTCACAAAAACTATCCTGGGAATAAATATGAAAATAGGAGAGGTGGCATGATTGTCCATGAGACAGCCACCCACCAAATGACAGTATAAATTAAACTTCTGCAGGTCCCATTACGGCCTTCAACAATGAATCAGAGTCCATACCATAACGGAAGCTGTAAAGGCCCCGAAACACAAAATGTGGAACTATACATAAAATCGACCTAATCTAATACAAAAATGGTGAACAAACAACATAAATGATTTATTAAACAACGACAACCACTGGATTACAGGTTCCCGGCTTGAGACAGGCACATTGTATGTGGCGGGGTTTAACCGGTTTGTGAGCACTCAACCATCCCCCTTTAACCTGTGGAATCAGTGACAAAACAAGAAACAGATAGACTAACACACACCCCATTGGGGAACTTAACTCAGTAAGCCCAAAGACTTAGAACGCTCACAAAAGCTAGCTCAAAGTGTCGATAATAGAGATGAACAAAATATATGAAGAGCATATAATTTTACCACTTGAGTTACAGGTTCCTGACTTGGGACAGGCACATTTGGAATGTGGCGGGGTTTAACCGGTTTGTGAGCACTCAACCGCCTACTTAAACCTGTAAGATCACTGACAAAACATGAAACAGATAGACTAACTCACAACTCATTGGTGCACTTAACTCAATATGCCCAAAGACTTAGAACGCTCGCAAAAGCTAGCTCAAAGTGTCGCCAATAGCGATGAACATAAAACATGAAGAACATATAATTTGACCACTGGAGTTACAGATTCCTGACTTAGGACAGGCACATTTGGAATGTATCGAGCTTAAACCGGTTTGTGAGCACTCAACTCTCCCCCTTTAACCTTTCATTCACTTTTGAAG
>JARWCS010000013.1:914867-926254 GCA_034783895.1 Geukensia demissa | reverse complement strand
GTGTACAGGTAACATGGAACGGCGAGGCTCGTGAAATATTGACCCGAGTTACATATCCCTGTGTTTCTTAATCCCAGATGTTACTTTAATAATAATGCACATGATGTATGCTTTCATCTGACATGTTTTTAATATCAACAATTTCTTTAAAAATTATATGGACAGTGTTCATATAGTTGTTCAAAAATTTGTAGTTATGAAAAAATTAAGGGGAAAGTATAAGTATATCTAAGTACCAGTTATATACTACAGCTCAGGATGATTTTGTCAAATCCACTTGCCCAAAGTGGGCAGCCCACTCTTGCCTACTTAAAAATGACCACAGATTTGTAACATAAATAAATATTAGAGCTCATTTGATCAAAACACATTGTACTACATTCTAATTCTGTTACAAAGAAATGGCTTGTCTACTTTAATGGGTATGTACAGTGCACTGTTTAAAAGTTTTGCCCACTCTGTGCCCATTCCCACTGTGGATGGGTGGATTTGTCAAAATGTTCCTGAGCCTATAATTAACTGATTCAGTCTTTGTGGTTTGGTAACATTATAAACACAAAAATTTTTTTTTGGAGTCCTTATCATGTGCACTGCCTCTATACTGATATATAGAGTTGCTTCACACTTTCCTACAAATATTATACTGTAAATGCAGATGTGACAGGATTGTAATGGCAATAATTTAAGAACTGGCATTCTGGAATATTCTCATGATTCTAGTTAATTTGTGTTACACCTTTCAAATAGCTGCAAAAATAAAATTCGCAATATCGTCACCATTGGAACATTCGCAGTAATAAATGCACACAATAATTTCTGATTTTACAGTATCACTTTATTTTCAGACAGTGAAGAAGATGAAGAAACATGTTGTAAAGGATGTGAACAGGCTGCAGAAAACTGTTTATGTCAGCAAATTATGTCCAACTTTCATAACTTAAACAGAAAACTGTAAGTATAGTCAGGAAAAAACTCTGTTAACTAATTCTATAAAAATAGAAGATGTGGCATGATTGTCCGTGAGACACCAACTAGCCCATTGACAGTCAAATTTAAACTACAGGTCCCATTATGGCCTTCAATAATGAACCAGAGTCTGTACCAAAAAGGAAGCTGTAAAAGGCTCCCGAAATACAGAATGTGAAATTATTCATAAAACACGACAATCAACCTAATCATTGAAAAAAATTTAAACAAATAACAATATATGACTATTTAAACAACAACAACCACTGGACTACAGGTTCCTGGCTTGGGACAGGCACATTAAGTATGTGGCCAGGTTTAACCAGTTAGCCCAATTTTCATATCTTAAACAGAAAACTGTAAGTATAGACAGGAGAGAACTGTGTTAGCTAATTATGCCCAACTTTCATATCTTGCATCTAAGCACCATATCAAAAGTACCCACCAAAACTTTATTCATTTACGTTTTACTCCATGAATGATACAGTGTCTTATGAAGTTTTGAGCTCAAATTTGTGCAAAATTCTTCATTGCCACATTAGATATAAATGCTTAAAAAAAATTAATACACAACTTTTGCAGTCATTAGATTTTGGATTGAACCAAAGTTCAACTAAAAAAATAAAACTGTGACTCACATTGCCTGCCTGTCATTTTGGGGTGAATGAGAATCTTACAATTAACTTGATGTGACCTAAACATTTTCAGAAAACAAAGGGTCATAGTCCAAGTTTACCTTAGCTTGTACATGTCGTATATAACAAAATAAGAGTTGTCTCCCCATGCATTTAGGAGTAACTTGCATTCTAAAATTTTTATTTTTTTACAGATAATTTAAATTGAAATATATTTAAATTTTTTCTATAAAATAGAACGGTAATTTCTAAAAGTAATTTTAATTTCATAATTATTATACTTTCAAAAATGTTTTCTATTTAAAGAAAAAGTAGAGCTAAAACATGTATGTAAAATTTAACATAGTCGATCAGTTTAAATGTAGTAATGATTATGATATAAATTTTAGAGATGATATAGGTATTTTGGAACGAGTGTCTGGTACTGCTGTGACCAATATTGTACATGAAAGAATAAAGACTTATGTTGAGAATTCCTGTAAAGGCAATTTTGAAACTTCTTATATTGAGATACTAGAAACTGTAAGTAAACATGTGTATTGCTATATTTGGATAGAAATGTTGTATATTTAAAAATCCTTAAAGTCCAAATAAAAATATATGAGTGGTTCTAATTTCACCCAGATAAAAAATGTGGTTGGAAGGTCGGGATATAAAAATTTAAACTTTTTGTTCTTCTCAAACCCAAAAATGGGATTTGGATTGGTCTGGCAATATACTAGTATCAGTAAGTTTAAATTGTGGGGAATGGTTATGTATATGTACAAAAGTCCACTTTGCTTATAATACATAGTACCTTTGTTTACAGTGGCTGAATACATAAACAATTGTTCTCTTTGTTTGTAATACATATTACTATACCTTTGTTTTACCATGATAGTCCACTTTGATTGTAATATATAGTAGTTTTATTTACAGTGGTTAGATACAAAGGTCCTTGGCTGGTTACACCTAGTCTACTCTGGAAACAGAACACACATCTACTCTGATTGTATTGATGGGTTTAAAGGGAGATTATTACACTTTCTATACGAAAGTTTTGCCACAATACAGATTGAACAGTTATTCAATATAATTATTGAGTTTCCAGAATCAGAGCCAGCCATTTTAGATCTGAAGCTTTGTTTGGAGAAAACAGATTTAAGGACACAACTAGTTACATCGCTGAAGTCTGCATTGGAAACAAGACTTTTACATCCAGGTAAAGATGCATGCATTCTTTTACAATGTCAGAAGATTAGTCTCTATGTCTGTCAGGTGATCTACTTGTTTCAAAAGAATTTGTTGATACAAGAGGTGCAGGAAGAAATTGTTAAGCCCCAAGACAGACAAGACCATGACCAACAAAATGAAGCAAAAAAAAACAATGTGCACAAAACTCTACAGTGAAAACTAAAGCTGGACTAACATGAACCTTACAAAAACTGGTGTGAGTTCAGGTGCTCCATAAAAATAAGCAACCCAGTCACAATTGATGTTGCTTCACATGAGATGAAAGTTTACAATGGAAAAATCAAAATCCTCATCTCTTGTTAAATCTTTTTTAACCCACCCTTACTGTCAATTTCTAGGTGTAAGTCTAGTTATGAAGCAGATCTTTCTGTAGTATCATTGATTTCAAGTTCAATGGGATAGATATAATCACCAAATTTAGATTATTCAGTGGAAGAATATCATCAATTTAGCAGGACCTAAAACCAGAAGATTGAGTCAACTTTTTCTCTTCTCTGCAGAAGGTTCTGTGTGTATTCAGCTTCTTATGAATAAAAGAAAAAATCAGTGAGAAGGGGTGCACGGTTGGTCCCCATTAGAATGCCAAAATTTTGTTGAAACACATGTCTGCCAAACATTACAAAAATGTTATCAATAAAAAAATCAAGCATTCTCCAAATGTCATCTTCAGAGTACTTTTTATTAGAATAAGAGTGACAAAAAAAGTCTCTTTTTCCTTAGAACTGTGTTTGCCAATTTTTTAACAGAACAAATGTGAACCAAAGCTTTTAATTTTCTTTGAGTTTTGAATGGGGAACAGTTGTATACAGTAAGAAATCAATGTTTTGATGCTATTGCAACAGGAAAGGGACCTTGATTTGAGACATTCTAACAGATGACAGATGTTTGGATTTTTTTTTTAAATTTCAAGTGGTTAAAACTTAGTCGGTTAAGTACGGTAAGTGAATTTCAAGCTGTCTTTTAATTTGACACTGTAGTCTAGTGGTTGTTGTTTAAATAGTCATTTATTGTTATTGGTTCACATTTTTGCCGTAGATTAAGTTGAATGTTGTGTTTTATGAAAAGTTTCACATTTTGTATTTTGACAGCCTTTTACAGGTTAGGTTATGGTGTGGACTCCGGTTCATATTGAAGGACCAGTTGAAGTTTAATTTTGACTGATATTTTGTGAATAGCTGTCTTTTGTAAATTATGCCATATCTCCTATTTTTATATTTAACTTGTAAGAAATAAATCTGACTAAAGCAAGTAAGTTCCAAAGAATGAAATTTTTTCAAACACTTTGTCATCTGGTTCATGGAAATATAATCTGTCTGGTGTATTTTAAATAAGCACTCATAAAACTCTGTTTCATGCTTCATCTTTACTTCATTTGTCTAAATGTTCAATGGACTTTGCACAAACATCTGTAGGTCTTCCATCAATACCATACTTTTTAATTGTTGAAAGAAATAAATAATCAAACATGTCACAGTTTTGGACATCTTGTGACTTTTTACTTGTACATGTTGTATAAATAAGTTTTTCAAGGGACATCACAAAAAATCTTACTAATTCAAGTAAGATTTCAAAAAACTTTCAACCTACGTAAACAAATAGATTCCTTTCCTTTATGAAGAATTATAGGAATTTTCAGACTTTTAGGATTTTTTATCAGAGGAAATAGCAATCAAAACAGAAAAACAAATGAAAAATTCAGTTTATTTAAATCCCTCTAAACTCTATGTCAGGCTTTTGTGGAGTGCCATTTTCTGGCTTAATTATATGTGCATTTCCATTTATTGATTTATTCTAAAATATTTTGATTTATTCTAAATCAAAAGAAGAAATTATTCCACAGTTAACATCTTTGTTTTTGGCTGGAGCACTAAAGTTTGACCTAGATAAAGTAAATAGGTTATGTCCAAATTAGTATCTCAAATAATAGAAGCATTTAGAAAAAAAAACACAAAAACTGCCAATTTGAGAACATGATTAAGTCTTTTAAAACTAGACAAATATCACACACACAGAAAATTAAAATGGTACATACAATATTCCTCAGTTTAAGTGCCCCTCAAACAACTGCTATTACAAAACATTACAAGATCAAAGATCAAAATTCTTACAAAAATGGCAACTTGATATTGAGAGACATTTAATGTAGGGCAGAAAATTAGAATTTTTAATTTCGGGCTATTCTAAACAACGAAAATATATGCATAAAATATTCTGAACTGGACGTGAAAGAATTCAGAATTTTGCCAATTCAAATTAGCGACCCTGTTTTAAAATTTTTTAAGCAACCTGTGTTTATGACAAGGATAAAGTATATATTTATAGACATTGCATATACCAGCAAAAACTTTTAGACATATGTTTTTGTTATCTTGTTTGCAGATGAACCTTTGTGGGGGCATGCACCTTATCAATAATTTTGCTTCACTGATTTGGTTTAAAATATTTTATGTCTGAATCTTTGAACATGACTTAGGATTGTTTATTTTTTATATTGGACCTGGGTGAGGAGGCAGGCATCTACAAGAATTTCATGTAGATTGCTTTGAACTGGATTTATGCATTTGTGGATTTGGTTGAAACTAAGATTTAGGGATATGCCTTTAAAGTATATGTTTTAGTGTAAGGGGTACTGAATACACTGTTTTTGTTGTAGGTGTGAATACATCAGATATTTTAACAGCCTACATTGCAGCAATAAGAGCTTTGAGAGTGTTAGATCCAGCTGGAGTTATACTAGAACTAGTCTGTCATCCTGTCAGGAAATATCTACGGTAAATCTGTGATAACCAATGTTACTGCCTCACATTATATTCCAAAGGGTTGGCATATTAAAAAATAGAAAAAATATACTTAAAATCCCCTACACTTTAATGGATTGTTATAAAACATTCCTTAACACCCCTCCCACTTTTGGAATTTTTTGCATACCATGTAGTTTTAGTTGGTACTTGACATGTCATGAGTTTATATTTTCATAAACCAAAACCTTAAAATTTTGGGGGAGTGGGAAGATTTTTTTTTCAGGCTATAAAAGAGTGATGATTTTTTTTTCTGCTTTTAAGCAGATTCCTGCTTTTGGCCTTCCTAACTTTCCATTATGATTTTTATTTATTATATACTGGTATTTTGTTTCGAATTGGCTATTTCTCTAAAAAAAATAATTACTGATAAAACGAGACTGTTTTCTAAAAACAGGAGGTTTTTTTCTGTTATAAGCCTAGTAGAATTTGCTGTTAAGACTTGTAGAGTACTGTTTTCTTTTATGTATACTGCAGTTCTAGTATGCACCCCTTTCTGGTGCAAGAGAAACCAGAAAAAAGCTTATGAAGCATGTCTTATGCACTGTTGAAAATCATACAAATAGTATGATATACGATCTGCATAATTCTAAGATTTCCCAATGAACAAATAACAATAAATGACTATACATGTATAAACAACAACAACCACTGGTCTACAGGTTCCTGGCCTGGGACATGCACATTGAGTATGTGGTGGGGTTAAACCAGTTTTTGAGTGCTCAATCGTACCCCTAACATGTCGGTTTATTTTTGGCCGAGGTAAAAAATTTGGTGTTTTTATAAAAAAAATTACGCAAGTTCGATCCACACTTGCCCCCACCATGCAATACCATCAACATTGAATATGATCTTAGCCTATAGAAATAATAAAGAACTGTTACTCAACATCAGCAGTACAGATAGGATTAAGTTGAGTTTAATTTCAACAGCAATGTGTGAAAGCATGCATGTTAAATACTTTAAAAGCACCAATAACCCAAGCAAGCAACACAAGGTCCACAAGATGTTGGAATAAAAGGTGATCAAAATGTAATAATAAAACTAGATCTAGATACAGTTCTGGTTCTTTTACATGTTAAAATAACTGGTACAAATCAGATCCTAGCTCAAGATATGAAACAGATCAGATCATAAACAAGTAGTTTTGATTCACCCCTTGTGAAGAGGTAAGTTCTTAATGTGTCACTGTTATTAGATGAACTGTTACTTTTGACTTTACAGATCTAGAGATGACACAGTCAGGTGTATAGTTTCTAACTTGACAGATGATGGCAGCAACGAATTATTAGATGAACTAGTTAAAGGACAGCCGTTATTGTTGGACGAGTCAGGACACAGTGATAATGAAGATGATGACTGGGAAAAATGGATGCCTGACCCTGTCGACGCTGATCCATGTTAGTACTACTGTACCCCTATTTAGTAATAGAAGATGTGGTATAATTGGTAATGAAGCAGCCTCCCATTGATGTACAAATTAAAAATGTTTTATTATCTACACAATAACTTTTGACCGTCATCAATGGACAAAGATTCACAAGCAAAACTGGACTTCACATCCTTGTAGGTTTATAAAAGAAATGCACCTAAAAAAATTTTCCTGTTATAGTCAGAAAAATATGGTAGTATGACTTATATAAAATAGTAGATTTGGCATGATTGTTCATGAAACAGCCATTTGAAATTAAACTTCTACAGGTCGCATTACAATTTTCAATAATGAACTTACCATAACAGAAATTCTAAAAGGCCACGAAAATACAAAATGTGGAACTATTCATAAAACACGACAATCAAC
This sequence comes from Geukensia demissa, assembly GCA_034783895.1. Classification (NCBI taxonomy): domain Eukaryota; kingdom Metazoa; phylum Mollusca; class Bivalvia; order Mytilida; family Mytilidae; genus Geukensia; species Geukensia demissa. The sequence goes on along the minus strand of JARWCS010000013.1, from coordinate 918,821 downwards.
CTGATCTATTGAAAAAATGGTGAACAAATAACAATGAATGACTATTTTAATGACAATGACTTTTACTTTGTTTTAAAATTAATATTTAGAATATCAGATATGTGGTCAGTACATGAAAAATTATCTTAATTCAAATGCAAGTATAATTCATGCTGAAAACTGCTGTGAGTTCCTAAACGTAGATTCTGATAAATCTGATAATAGTTTGACAAAACACTCGCAAGGATTTATGTAGGTTACATCCATTTACTCTTGTGAGTACTTTGTGAATTAACCACCAGAAATCCAAATTACAACAGCAATATTAAGACAATTAAGCAATATAACTTTTTATACAACTGCAAAAAACTGCAGACATATTTTGTATGATGCTTTCATCAAACGTGTTGGTGTCTGTAAACAGGTTGGTTTCCACAGGATTAATTTTGCATTATATATGCATTTTTGAATCTTTATTTCGGAATAAATTGTAAAACAAAACAAATATGAATCTGGTAGTCAGTATTGTTATTGGTTGTTCTGTTGTTAGTAGCTTTTGCCAGAAGTTGATTTTTCTGTCAGTTCTGTTGTATTATATAGCCATTCCAGTTAAAATTTATACTTTTTTGGATTACATAAAGTTAAGAGCATTTACAAATTGTTATGTTGACAAAAAATTTGACTTCTAAAACAGTGAAAGTTTTTTTTACTCCAAATCTTCTTGTCATTGTTGTCAGAGAACTTCTCTGGCAATGTTTGGTGATGTCTGTTTTAAAGTGCAGCAATTTGTACCCAATTATTCCCACTTTTCTTTTAATAGTTTCATTCAATACATCTTAAACAGCCATTTGGTATTTAAGAAATTATTATAAAAGTCTTCATCATGTTCACATTCCATGTTGGTTTATCAAGTCGAACATGCAAATGAAGGAAAAGCGAGATAAACCAGTATTCAGCAATATATCTCCAAACAAACTGACTATTTAATTTTTTCAGCGTATTCCCATATAAAATTTCTATTTTGAAACTCATTAGCAAATATCTGTAATACACAATTATAAAATTTTTGTATTGTAGCAACGACCTCCAAGAGCAGACGGGCATCAGATATCATCAGTATGCTGGTCAACATATATGGCAGTAAAGAATTATTTGTAAACGAATATCGAACACTGCTAGCAGACAGAATACTAACTCAGTTTAATTATGAGATTGTGAAGGAAATTAGATATTTAGAACTTTTGAAGTTGAGATTTGGTGAGACACAGCTTCACTATTGTGAGGTGATGTTAAAAGATGTAGCAGATTCAAAACGACTGAATACCAGGGTAGCTGAGGCTAGAGATAAAACAGGAGAAAGAGGGGTATATTAACATATATATAAGGAATATTCAGATATTGTAGGGGAAAAGTGAATATATCAAATACGGCAAACAATTGGCTTTTTTTACAATAATCCCCATACAGTATAAAAAAGTTGATGCAGCTTAAAATGCATTGTGATTGCTAAAAAGTATTATTGCAACTTGCTTGCACTTTTTTCAATGTTCAAAATAAACAATTTTTATAAGAATAGGCAGAAATTTTTTCTTTCATAACCATTTTACCAATTCCAACAAAATCAAATGTATATTTTTGTTTACAATATGGAAAAAGTCAAATGTTTTCAGCACACTACTGTATAGAGAAAAAATATTGTGTGAACATAGTATAGTCAATGTTAATAAAAAAAAACAGCTATGGTAAAATACTTTTTGCAATTTCCCATGTAACATGCTGCAGATATTTTTGAAAACCTCATTTTAATCTGTTTTAATGTTCTCAATAGTAAGATTGGTGGAGTTTGTTTTTCAATACTTGATCTACTGTGATCAAAGACAGATTCAGATTACTTTCTTTATTTATTGAGCTTATTTTAACTTCATGTTACTTGTGGACAAATATAATACACTTACATAAAATGTGTGTAGTACATTAAGTGTGTGATTCAACCTTGTAAACATCCCTAGATATTGGTCTTTCTGCTTGGTGAGATGTGGTGCAATCTCATGACATTCACTTTATATATATCATTTGTCATATGTATGGCATTTACATGATGTAGTGATTGTTAAGACTTGAGTTGTTGATTTTTACCCCTGTATGCACACCTTCAAAAATGGACCCACCCAGTATTTTTTATCTTCAAAATAACACTTGACTGAGTTTTTTATGTCGAAGACCAGATATTGCAGAAAATTTCACTTTTCACTTCCATCCCTGCTCAAGTTACTACTATTCTTCAAATCACTTTTGCAGGAAATTGATGTCAATGCAATGGTTTTGTCAGCACAGTTCTGGCCAGCTTTCAGAGAGGAAAAGATAACTCTTCCTGAGATAATGCAAGAATCATTGAAGGAATACACAAAGAAATTTGAGGCTCTGAAGGGAAACAGAACATTAAATTGGAAGCCGCATTTAGGTACTATTCATTTAAGTCTTGTATTTTTGTTTTAATGCCAGTGTAAAACATTTGATCCAATTTAAATGTACATTTAAGTTTTGAAAAATCACAATAGAGACTTCATCTAATATATAAGTACATTGAAAGCGACTTTATTGAGACGGAAATGAACAGTGACTTTGAAACACTTGAGCTCTTTCTGATTGAAATTTGGTTAAAATCAATGTTTATTCAATTGTTGATTGAGGTGATAGTCACCCAGCAATGCTATGGTAACTTCTTGCTATTCTTCATTGACAGCTGCTAGTTAATGTTGAATCCATTGGTTCCACAAGATAACTTCAAAATTGACAACATTGTCAGAGCAGAAGGGATTTGGATAGAATAGAACACCGATTTTAAAACTTGCTACAAGTTCTTCTTCGCTCACTTTTAATATGTTGCCCCCTTCTCAAAATAACCATTATGGATAAAAATAAGATTAACTCCTGTCATTTGCCTGTATCGTAACAATATGAGAAATATTTTTAAAATCTGTCATTAACTTGTGAATTACCAGTAATGTTTTCTACATATAGAATATAGGAGATTTTATATCTTGTACTGACTTTATCACGAAAAATATTGAGTGAGCCCGTAGGGCGAACTGAATATTTTATGGTGATAAAGTCACTACATCAGCATGTTACATGAGATATTGCATCTAGACTAGTATTTTACCACAGCTAACATTTTTTTATTTACATTTACTATACAAAGTCCTCGCAAAATTTTTACTCTGTTTATCGGTAATTTTAGATGAAAAAATTCTCAAGCTGAAAATGTCACATTTTACATCATTTAACACTATATCTTCAAACAAATGAAGTGCAGTTTATGAATGACATCGGATCTATTTCATTCATGAAAAAATGCCCATGAAGACAAAGCCAAGGTCATTACAGATCAAAGGCATTTGCTGCAAATTACAGATAAAATGGAGATATTGCCTGAAACATTAACAAAGTGTTAACTGGGAAACCCCTAATTGGATTTTAACTGCATTCTGTGTTGTGGATAGAGAAACTTCTGTATTTACTGGAGATGTCTGATATTTTGGTTATTTTGTCAGATAATAAAATTTCAAAATGAACATAAAAAAATTTTCATGCAGATTTGTTTGTTATTTAGAGTCGATTATGGTAATGACTCACACTCAAGTTTTATGGCTTAATTGATGATGTGAAATTAACTTTAGACAGTTATCAGTTAATTCTTTAAGGCCATAATAAGTTAATCAATCGGTTCTCAGGCTCGCCTGCATGTAGATTTTGATGCCTGCATTTATCCATTTTATTCAAAAATAGTAAAAAAAAAAAATTATAAGGCGGAAGCAAGGGCCTTCCTTAAAAATTGCCCAAATCGTTTTTAGCTCACCTGGCCTAAAAGGCCATGTGAGCTTTTCTCATCACTTTGCGTCCGTCGTCCGTCCGTCCACAATTACAAAAAAATCTTCTCCTCTGAAACCGTGTGGCCAATTTTGACCAAACTTT
>JARWCS010000013.1:842689-855722 GCA_034783895.1 Geukensia demissa | reverse complement strand
GAGGGAATCTTCATTATTCTTATAAAATGTAATGTACAAAAACTTCCGGTAACTTTTGTATATTTTATATTTTACATTCATGCTCCTAGTTTTTCTCCACTCATTATGAAAATTTGAAAATTTTGTCCATTTCTGTTATATCTGTTTTTGCTCAAAGGATTTATGAATTTTAGAAAATGATAGTTATTTTGATAGATTTTATATCTATTGGTATATATTTATATGCAACGTCAGTAAAAATAAGCTTGGTGGTACTAGAAACACAAAATTTTTGGCATTGTCTTGAACTTCAAAATTTTTCACAAAAATCAACAATTTTCACATGAGCACAGGACAAACAACAACACCTGTAATATTTTTAACATTTAATTTTGTTGCAGGTAAGCTAGTTAAATCTCTTTCTAAATTCCCTATTCAGATTTTGTTATTTTTCTAAGAATGAACAGCCAAAACACGAGAGACTCAGCTCATGAAACATACATTAACATAACCAGTGGCAGATTTGCACTTCTAAAATAAGGAGAGCAGGGCGCAAGATTTTTTTTCTTTTTCAAAAAGTGAACCTGCACTAATATTTTCCAAAAATCTCTTTAAATGGATTGTTTCAGAAATGCAACAGAATTCTGGGAATGTCATTGTTCTGATTTTCGTTGGTCAAGACGTCATTTACGAGGATGCTGAGATTGTGTAATGCGTTTAATGAGGACTGAAGTTGAATTTCTGAATTTTTCTATTATAAAAAAAATATATATCAATGGCTACTTCCTTCCAAATAATATATTTGGAAAGAAAGGGGGCAAATGTCAGAGAGAAGGAGGCTTAAGAATAACATTGATCACCCAAAATGCTTATATAAATTTTCATAATTTTTTTTTTGAGTAGTATTTGCCAAATTCAGTCCTACAGGCAGCTTTTAGTAGGGGGAGAGGAGGCATATTCCAGTTAAATGCCTGTTACCAACTTAAACATTGTAGTGGTGTGAAAATCATTATGAACCAACTGTGAAAATTGTTAGGAAATCTAATGATTTATGATGTGTATTACAAGTCAATTTTTATATTTTTATGATTTTTTAAGGCTTGCTCTCTGAATCTTTGTCAAAGAAAAAGGCCTTAATCAGTAACATCTGGAATTCTGACCATTGTCAGAGTATCAAATATTTTGCACCTCACTAGCTAAAATCTTAAAAGGGTTACTAACTGGTAACATCTGTTTCAATTGAAATAAACACCCGATTGTATTTCATTACAAAATACAATTTGAGTCAAAGTCAAATTTCCTATAATCCCTGATTTTAATTTAGTCAGTTTAGACCCCTACAGGTTTTCTCATAAAATCTAATTATTTTGTCAATTATTTCAAAATGGCCTCCTAGTGATTCTTATTAGGATTAGCAGGTTATCTCCCCCTAGATATAAATTAATTTCATCCCCAACTATTAAAATGTCTAATTTCCTCATTAATAAGCAGCTTATCTTTGGTATAAAGTTACTCTTGGGGGTGTTGGTATTCCATACTCTTATTGTAAGAGGAAGTGGACAATTTCTGGTGCCAAATATGTGTGAAAGGTCGTAAAAAAGATGTTAAAAAGTTTGGGATATCATCAGAGGTCACAATTTTATAGTTATTTATTGTATACAAGTTATCTGTTGGGTGATATACATACAAAATAAAGTTTGAACATAAAACATGAAAGGCTGCTGACCGCATGGCTTATTTCCTTTGACAGTTGGGACAAAAAATTATCAACAAAAATGTTGCGAGTGTGACTATTTTCATTTTTTATGAAGACAAATTTGAATGATATTACTAGAATCTTACATTCTTTGGTGGAAATGGAAGCAAATAGCCAGCACTAGGTTTCCAGGTTTAAGATACAAGAAATTTCTTGAAATAATTTAGTAAAATTAAAATTATAAAAGGCCAATTTTCATGGGACAACAGCGATCAGAAAGGTCTACATAATAATAATTCAAAACAGATAGAACAAGAGAAAATTGTATTTCATTGTCCATTTTTTCATGTCTGGAAAATCATTTTGTGTTAGTTCCAAATTCATAAGAGAGATAAAACAGAAATTTGCCCTTTTTTCTCTCGAAACATAGGTAACAAAATTAAATCTAAACCAAGCTTTAAAAATAATTATCAATTGCTTCATGCCTGATATCATGAAATATGATAATAAGGATAAGCATTTGAATAAATTCTTAAATGAATTGGGGGGCCTGAACGAGACTGCAATGTCCCTCTGTAAATGATTGTGATTTTTTTAAATCATTATTTTATTTAAACATGGCAGGGGTGGATCCAGGGGGGGGGCACTACCCCTTAATGCAGGCAAGTATGTATAAACAGGTCCCCCTTTCAGAAAGTCAGATCTACTTATGTACAAGTGTGTGTTGGCTAGTTGGCCCCCTTTTCCAACAGTCAGGATCTGTCTCTGCATGGTATAGACAGATATACATTGCACGTTTGCATTCACATAGTGATTCGTTCGGCAACAAAAAAATTTCCTTTCACAGTTATGAAGTTTAATACCTGCACATTGGCCAATTCAACTTTAATACCAGTGCCAAATAAAAAGAGGTTGCCAAAATTAGACTAGCAAGCATGTAGCAAAATATATTTCAGCAAAAATTATTGCAATAATTTCCATCCTGAATTTGCAAAAGATAACCTTTATTATAGAAAATATTTCAGTATTATTTATTTTCTATGCTACCAATTAAAATTTTTTAATGATAATTTCAGTTTAAGCCCCTAATCTGTTGTAACTTTTTTATCTTATCATTTATTTATAGCTGAAAAAGATTACAAATCAGAAAGCTTATCTGTATTTTTTCGAATTGGGTCAGAAAAATATCTCATATTTCCCCAATTATGCAAGGTTGTATAAAGCCACTTTAACCTCATTGAAACATCATCTGGACAAAAAAAAATTACAAGTTTGTGAAAATTTATGGCTACATTTTCGTTCTGGTCAATTTGAGATATAAGCTCCTCACTTGTGAACAGTGTAATCGGTGATTAACTTTTCAACAAAATATTCCCATTAATTTTCTTTTTTGAAAAATCGAAAATGTCAAATATTTCAGTAAGAAAAAGGAAAAATATTTTTGTTTTTGTTTAGGTAATCACATAAATCAAGAAATTATCAATGATTACATGGATATTTTAAATACACTACAATTTTACAACTGCTAATCCATTTCAGTCCTGTCTTACCCTGGAGGTATAATGGACTGATCCAATACTTCACATTATGATTTGAGAACAGCTAGTCTATTGTTGATATTTCAGTGGTAGCCAGTGTGTATCAGAGAAGATGTGAGGGATTTAATGCAGTGCTGAATATTTAATGGATTTTATGTGAAAAGTAACATTTCTAACATGGAGTATTTCATCCATCCAGGAAAAATGAAGTGGATGGTTTTGACCATTGGATTTTTACAGTGCTGTGGAATTGTGCATTCAGTAGATCTTTGTAAGTGATTTGTATATAAATATCATCATGGGATGTAGATTCCACATGCAACTTACACAAGAATGTAAATTTCATTGTTTACAATAGCTTTGTGTGTTTATTTCACCATTTGAATGGGCATGGAGCTAGCTAATACTCATTATGTTGTTAAAGAATTTGTATCTTTTTAATCACAAAAGGGTTTTTATATTAAAAGCATGTGGAAGCGGATTTAAGCTCTGTCTCAAATATCACATTAAATTTGTACTGGAGTTGTGATACACAAAATATAAGGTTTGATATGGGAGAAAAAGTCTGAGGTTTTTGTGACTAATGTTGGAGAGGAAATAGTCTGACCTTTTCAAAATTTTGACAGTAATGATATAATAATTTTATATGAACATGGGAAAAGGTGTAAAAACATTTTAAGGGTGAGATCATCCTATATTTTATTTAAATTCAAATAAAAAAATTATCATAAATAACTGTGGAGGTCAGTTATTGTATAAAAATACCAATTTATATTTTAATTAATTAACAAGTATTTTGATTCATTCATTTTAATTTGCATTTTTAGACTTTGAAAATACCTGAAAATCATTGAATGAAAAATAAAATCAACTTTGTGCATTTAAGGCATATTTTTGGGGTGTCAGAAATTTGTACTTTTTTCCTGAGTTTTTCCTTCTTCTTTTTTTAATTGTCACAGCATGGTATATGCTCAAAACAGCTGAGATTGTGTTTCATTGATTATTCCTGCATTTTTAACCATGAAAAAATAATGATTTTTTTGTTTTTCCCTGCTGGGGTAAAAATGAAGATATTAAAAATCTTCAAGCATTGGGATTTCAACAACAAAAAATCACAAGTGCATTTTTCATAGATGATGAATGAAATTTCTTATTTTTTCAAGGCCCTGGGTTATACATTGCTCAGTTTTAGTGAAAACAACATATGTTTCATAAATATATGACATGAAAATATTTGCAGAGAAAGACAGATGCACCCCTGTGATATGATTTATCATTTCAAAGTTTGTAATGAATTATTACATAACTATCATTAAAAGTGAAAAAGATGGATACAGAGAAAATGACATTTACTCAGAATATCATTAAAGAAAAAATAGCAGTAAATAAAGAATCTCGTAATATTTTTGAATTTGAAAAAAAAATTAAAGGCCGGCATAGAAATAATTAAATTACAAGAATGTAATCAAATCTCTTACATGTCTTAAAATTTATTATATAAAATGTGAAATAATAGAATAGGGAAATTTACCAAGATAGAATGAAATCACTTAATTTTGACTGTTATTTGATGGATGGCTGTCTCATCGACAATCATACCACAGCTCCTATTTTTATAAAATTTATCAAACTTGAGAATTAAATTAGATGACACTGTACACTTAATATACTCAACATAAATAAATTATAAGTATAAGGGCAAAAGAAAGGAAAATACTGTCTTAAAAACAAATTATTTCATATATTTTATGTTGAGAGACAGATTTTTGTGATTTAAGACGTTATATAGAGTGTTAACAGATGATTCTGTACAAAGTCTAAGTGTTGTTCACCCTAAGGCCTGTTGTGGACACTTCATTATACGATTTCCAACCTTTGTTGACAATTCTTTCTCCCTGACCAACTGACCGTTAACTAGCCATTGTCCACCTATAATTTGTGTTACGCTGTTTATGTATATAGGGCTTTGTGTCATATTTACATGATTATAATCGGTAAAATTTTACTTCATTACAAATTTATTAGGCATTCAGTTTAAATAAATCATTAAAATTCTTACAAACATTAAATTAGAGACTATTTTGGTACCTTAATTTTAAGGTCAACTGTTCTTTATTTGTTTTCAAACACCCAATAAATTTTGTCTTTGAAAAGGTGTTAAAAGTAATTGCGCAGGTGGCCATAATAATTTTCTTCAAATGTTAGCTCACATTAAAGTAAAATAGAATTGCTTATTTAAGCTAACTAAGTTAGATTAATTTAAAATGATCCATTTCCTATGGAATTATAAAATTATATGTACATAAATATAAAAACAGGTGTCAATAGATTACCTAATTAAGATACATGAAGTTTTATTTATTTCTAAAATAATTAATAGACCACACTATTTTTAACGTTTGATGAAAATTTTTGGGGGTGCAAAATTTGACAATTGTCATATTCAGGACCCCTTCATATTTAAAAGAAAGAAATATGGAATATATGCCAGAAAGACACATTCCACATCTTTTTCTGGATTTGGCAATGGATAATTTCTTGTTAAGCTGTTGCCTTTTTAGTACAATAGATATGTACATGTAGGTCTTTTATCTTTTTTATTATGTTTATGTGTGATATTTACACACTGTTTCTGTTGCTGTTTTAAAACTCTTTTTAAAATATAATGACAATTAAAACTAAAAACAAAAACATGAAAATCGTCATCAATTGCATGTCGGATCGTTTTGTCGTCCTTTACAATACTTGACTTTATACATTTTAGTCTGGTTTCTAGACAAACATAACTTTAATTATTTTGTTGTGACTGTAAAGTTTATCGTGACAGAGATTTTTGTTTGACACCCTGAAGGATTAAAGAAACAATTGAATGTTGTTTACAAAAAATGTTTATGATGAAGTGACAGTTTAAACACTCTGTTTCCCTGTCCATATCCCATAAATGTCCGTTTTTGTATTTTAAATGTCACCACGGCCAATAAAATGCCAGTGAATTCCAGCAGAATACCAATTTATGTATAAAAAATATGAAAATTATAAACATTTATTGAGTGTACTTCAAATTTTAAAGGTGGGATTACTTAAGAAATTTTGAATATTAAATATATTTTGTCTGCAAATTTATTTGTAAAACACACTTTTGCATCATATACATAATTTCCTGTTTTCCAGTATTTGGTCCCAAGCGTACCTGGCTGCGTACCTGTTGAAGATTAATCCAGAAAAACACTTTGTACACAGTGCAATTTTAGCATTTCAATCCTTGTTTTTTTTTTCTACAATCTGTTTGATAAAAGAAAGAAATGCAAGGCACTTTTTTAAGAACTTGTTTTGTGCCCCACGGAAATCTAGTGAACTAAAGGCAACAGCTTAACAAGAACTTATGCAGTGAAAAATCCAGAGAGTGATGGATTGTGTCTTTCTGGCATATACATGTATTCCATATTCTTTCTTTTAAATGTATTTAAAAAAAATATGATGTACTTACATGAGAACTCCTTTGTTTTTAAATATTTTTATTCAATTTTCTACAAGTTTATGCAATTTGATCTTTTAGAAATACATTTTTTTATTATTTATTAAGTGAAATGTAACTATTTAGAATGCAATTTAGATGCAATTCCAATTTGCGAACCAAAAAAATTTGCATAACTACAGTTCACAATTTTCATAATACCATTGGTTTCATTTAAAATCTTAAACCATATCGATTTAAGTTTCTAGTTTGATTATGACAACAACATTTTCATTTAATCAAGAAATAAATCGGATTTCTCTTTTTGTTTCCTATCAAAACATTTCTTCATTCTTAGAATAACTTTTGCAAGCTAGAAAGCTAGAGAAATCAATATGGCTTCCAATAGGTCTTAATTGATTGTTATTAAGAAGCAAAGAATCCTTTATTTTCTCAATACACAGTTAGGAAAGTTGTTTGTATGTGTTATGGATATCTTATATGGTTAGAATTGTAACAAGAACTAAATGGTCAAGTTATTGATGAGAAAATCATCTCCCATCTTTTATAAGCTGATAAAGGGAGATAATTTGGGTATTTTTATCTGTAAGTTGATTAGACTGCCAGGCCTCAATGATAAAAGAAATTGTGACTGTGCAGAGAGATGATGGATCACTTGGTCCAGTTATCAGAATATAGGAATGAGAAAAATTCTGTTAAAAGTTGATTGATATCCTAAACTTATTGAGTTTGGCACTTGAATTGCCTTTGACAATTTGGCATCGTGAGCTTGGTCGCCAGGAAGATTGATGATGCTTTTGACACAAATAGAAATAGATATGTCTGGAGTTTAGATAATTTCTAACAGTATTGAATAACTTTGTCAATATTTACTTTCCATTGCAATAATATATATAGACTGAGTATAAGAGATTTTGATGTTTATTTTTGGAAAATCACTAACTTAAGGTGTTTTGATGTTATTTTTGTACTGCTTTGACCATCTTACACATGAAAAACCAAGTACATGTATGGTAAAAAATTAGACACTAAACTCATACATCACAACCAAAAGTAACACCCTAATATGTTTTAGGTATGCAAATTATGACCTTTGACTTAATGTCATTTTTGAGCAATTGGTTAAAGATTTTAATAAATATTATAAAGTATAAAATTTACTCTAGGTTTTTTCATAGCTAAGTTGATGCCTTCATTTTTTGCAAGGTATATGACCATGAAAAAGAGAGCAATGAAATTAATGCTAGTTACCTTTATACAAGGAAATTACCTAGTAAAAATTGAAATTGTAGAAATTTAATGAATAGTGATCATTTTCCGCTCAGCAATACTGTTCATCTGAAATCAATTTAATTTGTTTCATTTTTGCATATTTAGGGATTTTCATTTGTGAAAAGTTTTTACTTTTATGGGTAAAAATAATGAAAGCACCTTTATTGATAAAAAGCTATGTAATGGAAGATATTATCTTTATTTGGTAGCATTTTCTACCTGGGTTTTGGCTTTCTCATATGTACTTGAGTTTCTGTTATCAGGTGGGATGATTTCACTTCTGATTATAGAAGAAAACTAAGAGATTATTGTTTGTTTTAGTCCTAAGGTGTGTGAGGATATGAATGTATAATCCTGTGTTGTGTTTATTTACATACATTCACTAAGCCAGCTTAAAATACCACATGGGGGGAACGATATTTCTCTCACAGATGGGATGATGCACTCAGTTTGAAGGGGAAATATGATCAGATAGAAGCCATTCATTTCTTTCTTACAATTCAGATGGAAATGATAAATTTTATGTGCTCTGATGGAGAGAGAAATCAAAAAGGATATTCTTGTGCAAAAATAAAAATATTTTAACTTGCATATTTGAAGAATGATTTTCATAATCTAGGAAAGTTTTTTATTGACATTAGAGAATTCTAACCTACAGTTTCATAAGAAAAATTATAATTTTCAGAATCACTTCCCATTTCCATTTGTTTGGATTTGAGTGTTTCTTTTGCTATGTTTGGATATATAGCTTCCCTATGTTTGGGTTCTAATGCTACTGATGAGAGGTTACTCCTTTAAATGTACATAAATCATACCCAAAATTTTCCAAATTTATTTAACATTGGTATCTTTGTATTTTGTAATTTGCACATAGGTACTTAATAAGTGGTTGTTTTAAATGGGATGATATTTTCAGAAAACTTTTATCCACATTTTGATTAAAGCGACAGAGGTTGAATAAATGAATAAACAAATAGTTTGGCCACAGGAATCCACCAGCTGAATAAAATATTTGGGGTAATGATCCTTTACTCAAATACTGCTAAGTCATTTCTGAGGAAACAATATTTGGAGAATAAATATTATTACTGTATTTGTGTACAAAAAATGTCTTGAGTCATTCTGTGTCAGTGAAAAAATTCCTACAATAATGAACAATTTAAATGAATATGGCTATCCCATTAAAAGTCAAAAATATAACTTGAGCCCATAAATCATTTATCACAAAGATTTTAATAACCCAAATAGTCATCGTTTTCAAGCTGTTAAAATGATCATTATGCACTAATAATACTTCGGTAGCCTTGCCTAATACTTGGGAGACTTTCATCATTTCAGTATGGCAGTATTCACGCTTGACTGGTGCCCTTTTCATCGCTCAGTAGTTTAGCCTGTTATGCTCATCATGAAGTTGGAGAATCTTCCGATGGAATGGAAGTTGTATTTTTGGAAGCCATGTGATCTTTTCTGATTCGTTGCATAACTGACTAATGATCAGGACTTTCAAAGTACAAAAACCATAAGAGCTCTGCTTTATTGAAATTATGATGGTGTAAGATTGGTTCGACAGAAGGAATGTTACGTAACTTCTGCACTTAAGCCACTGTTATAAGAGTGAAATATGCCTCTTTATTGTTAAATTTGTAGAGACATTTATCATTTATGATTGCATAACATCATGTCTCTCTTGGATGAAAGTACACCTTGTATCAACATTGCCTTCATTGTTTACTAGAGATATTTCAAGGCTGCAGATTGTGTGTTTCATTAGTTTGTTTAACTCATTTTAGTGAGGGGCCTGGGTGGCTGAGATGTTTACTAGGTAGGTGATATAAACCTACCTGTATAGATCACTGTATCCTATCACCTATATGGTGTGAGATTACGTCTGCCTTTGTAACATACAAAAAAAGGTTGTATTTGACTTGCATCGCATTTGATAATGTTTGTCAGTTACCTGCCCAAGGTCATGGTTCTCTCTAGGTACTCCTGTTTCCTCCTGACTGCAGTGATATGACTGAAATATTGTTGAAAGTGGTGTTAAACCCCAATCAAACATACAGACATTTCAGAGGATCTAAATGGGTTCTAAGTGTGATGCCTGATCTGCCCATTCTAGTAAACATGACAGGGGAAAGTTTCAAAAATAAGCGTGAAAACATGAAGCAAACCCTTGTGTGATTCCGGAATGATAAGAAATTTTGACCATGAATGATGATCCATTAAATAGGTACTAGTCATTGTAAGAAGCTCTCAATATAGAAAGTTTATTTGCAAAATACACCCATAATTGATAAGCAAATATACAATAACACAAAGACAAATAAAACATACATATACACAGAGAGAAAGTAGACAAATGAACAAGTGCAACTTTTGACCAATGTTGACCTTGTTTTGCTGGTTCTAATGATTGCATGATAGTTTCCTACTACAGCCAAAGAGTTCAAATTTAGGATTTAGGATATATGAGTGGCTGATACGACTTTATAGAGTATATGAAATAGAATACAATAATTCTTATTCCTATTTTTGACCTATAAGGGTGCAACATGAAATTACAATTAAAAAAAACATAAATTGAGTTGCCCAAATGAACAGGACCCCCTCCCTGGCACCACCACCACCAAATGAGTTTTAGAAACCTATCTGAGGGTCCTCTGTTCACCTGCTGTTTTCTTTGTTTTAAAATTCTGTTTTTATGACAGTCACCTTTCGCTGAAGTAAAAAAATATATGGCATTAAGATAGTCACACATTTTCAACAGTAATAATATTGTGTTTGCTTCAGGGATACCTGAACATGATCTTGATAATTGAGATATTGAGAAGTTTATAAGCAAGATAGATATTTAACAAATAAAGCCAACTTTGAGCCTTATTGAAATTCAAATAAAGTCAGAGTGTAGAAAAATATGTAAGAAATGTGCCGCTTCTCAATATCTAATAAATGTTTATTTGATTACATGTTATGGAAAACTTGAGGGTCCCCTACTCAGCTATGGACAAAAGGTAAAAAATATTAAATGTCGTTTGAAAACCCATATCTGTCACTCTATGATGACATAATTGTTCGTACATAAAAGCACCTTTTTGTAATGAATGGCTCTGAATTAAAGTTTCCTTCATACGACCACTTACAGTTATGAAATGGAGACTATATCTATCAAACAGCAGTGGACTTCTTTGACGCTACACGTTACCGATATTAATAAAAAATCTTGACAAAGGATTCAAGTACATAGAAAGACAGTCTGGAGAGAGGACAGCATAAAAAACTATCTGAGATGATTGTCAATAGCCGAATTGGTTATAATGATAAATTAAATAAATCTTTTATAAAATATGCATCTTGACTCCTAAAGCCAAATCTGAAAAGAAGGTTGATAACTAGAAAATGGGAGAGGTGATCCATGATAGATATTGTATTCATTGTATTTTGTAACTGATAAGCCATGAACGGGAAATTCTATTGACGATTTTGGCAGGTAGATCATCGTTGTGTCTTTGTAACAAAAAGACGTTACTGACAACTTAATCATACCCCAATACCGCAAGATTATATACATTAGTATTCAAAATCCTCCGTTTATTTTATTGGTCTATCGAATGATAACGGTATCACAGTGTTATATGCATCGGAGCTTTCTCACCTGCTTAAGGTGTGAGATTGTTTTTACCTGTTGTGTAAATAATCGCAGGTATTTGTATTATCAATATGCCATTCATAAATTAATCTTTTAGTGTTGTAAGTCTTGATGAATATCATCTCAGGGGTTGTAAAAGATTAAGCGTGAGAGTAGTTGACGCCAGTTGACAAAAAGTAGACTGTATTTGATGTTTTTCCGACACCTTCGGATTTATTTTCAGCTTTAGTTGTCATGTACAGAGACCTGTTTGTTTTTCTTTAAAAAAAAATGCTAAATTATTATATTTATAGGTCTGTTTAAGTAATTGAAAAATGGATTTAGGATGTATATGTATCAAATATGAATCCTGTAGACTCCTAAGTTAGCTGCTTTTTAAAAAATTAGCTGAATTATTATTTTTATAATGTCCTTATAAGTAATGGAAAGTTGAATTTGGGATGTACATGTATCAAATTTGAATCCTTTGCTACTTTGTACAATTACGCCCATCATTAAGGTAAATTTCCTGACACTTTTATGCTGTGGTGTTAATTTACTTGCCATGACAATAGTGTTATGAAAGACTTCTTTGACCAAAGGAAAGGATTTTGTCAACATGCCACAGTTGAGTTTACTCAGGTGGACAAGTAAAAGTTTGTAAACTTATTCACCTTACTAAGGTTTCCTATTTTGTGAGTTCCTTCCATATTAAGATCCAGAATTGCATGTTGGGCATTTATATTAAAAACTAAAATACATTGTACCAACATATCCAAAAATGAAAAATAAATAATGTAGAATTAGAAACTGAGAACTGAAATTTAGGTAATTAATGAAAATTAAAAAAATTAAAGAAACTGGATCAGGATTAGAATCAACAATTATCTTGATGTGGTAGAACCAAAACACCAGAATTAAAAGTTCCAAGGCAATTACCTTGACAAGTAAACAATGTCTATAATTCTTAAGTTACCTTTAAATAAATCCAAAAATTAACACAAGTGTAGCAAAGAGATATGTGTTTAATATTTCGTAATCTGTAATATCTTTGGTAAATATAAAACTAAGCATGTTAATGATTTACAGGAAATTACATTTCCCCATTGTTTTTCCAAACACAACCTGCGTAACACATGTCAGTTCGACACTTCAGGATATTTACTTAACATTAAGTCTTCCAATTTTTCCAGCTCAAAATCCAATAAAGAAACTCTCCCTTTCTAGATTAAAGATTAAATTAGGAAAATGATTATCATGTCAAAATGAATCTAATTTAACAAGGCCCAAAGACAAGCAGCATACCCTTAGTGACCATGTGTCCATATTTACTCAGGAAAGAGTTCCATTCTCAGCAGATGTACTTTTCTGGCAGCCATTGTTGAGGAGCAGACGTCAGCTTCACTGGGGCAGAAGATACAATAAAAATGAATAAACAATGAAACTGC
>JARWCS010000013.1:786921-798770 GCA_034783895.1 Geukensia demissa | reverse complement strand
ATCTAAGCACGAAAACTTGACGCTGAGTGTGTTAAAGTCACTGAACCATGCAAATTAGGTCAAGGACAAAGGTCATATGAATAATCAACAATTTCATAACACAAACTATATGTACACCAAATCTGATCCTCCTAGGTTTTATAGTTGCAAAGATATAGAGGTTTCAAAAAAACTAATGCCGCCTTTGCCGTCGCCGCTGGAAAGTAACACCTGTCTCACTTTCGCGACTTCGTCGCAGGCGAGACAAAAATGACAAATAACAACACTAATTTGTTATTTCAGTACTTTTTAATTTTTTCATCATGAGTTTATGAAATTTTATGAGTC
Source organism: Geukensia demissa (assembly GCA_034783895.1). Taxonomy (NCBI): domain Eukaryota; kingdom Metazoa; phylum Mollusca; class Bivalvia; order Mytilida; family Mytilidae; genus Geukensia; species Geukensia demissa. The sequence goes on along the minus strand of JARWCS010000013.1, from coordinate 798,443 downwards.
AACAAATGAGAGGTTTTACATGGATAGTTTTAAATATAGTTTATTTGGGATATTTCTGATATCAAATATATTTAGTTATTTTGGTTAAGAATAATGTTCAGAAAAATATAATTCCAGTTACTTTTACAATCAAGCAAGAGTTTCCTCAATTCCAATTTCCCTGCATTTCATTAAACAATTTAGAATTCACTTTGTAATCTTTGTTGCTCTTGAATTGGATTTTTCTACACATAACCTATGAAAAATCATACCCATTCCAAACCATACATTTATATAAATCTAAAAGAAGAAACTTCTTGCAGCATAATGTTTAATTTTCTGAAACTAAAAAGTAAAACCGTGAAATATTCATTTTTCAGTTTATACTATAAAATATTCAAATAATTTTCAATTTTAAAACACAAATTATAGGTTATTTGCCTAATTATACACATATTGCTGACTTTTTTGGTTAATTATCAACATTGGCTGTGAAATTATCTCCCTTGTAAAAACAATGTGTGAACATGGTTGTGTTAAAACTATACAGAAAAATCACAATATTGCACATAATTATCAATTTTTAAAACATAAAACGAATAAAATGACAAACAACAACTTCAAGTATTATTTAAACTTTAAGCTAAATGGATTTTTAAACTTTAAGATAAACCTCATGTCTGTATTTAAAAAAAAATCTTTTTTTTCTCTTTTTTATGCTCATTGTTTCTTTGTTACCACATTAATTTAACAATATTAAACTGTCCTTATTTGAAAGCAGAATTATTTCTTGAAATATTGTGACATGCCCATGGCATTACTGAATAGTATTTTTTTTATTATTGACCTATTTCAATAGAGGAAATTATTTACAAAAGCATTATCTGTAGATTAACTTGGGTAACCTGAAAACACTTAAAAATCACACAAAATTAGCACTAAAATCGCAGCAGAAAATCATTCATAGAGCACCATTAATCTTGGAGTATTAAGAATACCTGAATTTCATCTATTACTGTTACTGGAAGAAACAAATGGAAAAAGACTTCAGTGTATGTCCAACATAGGCAAAAAATTTAAATACCAGTGGCACACTAAAAATAAAACTAAAAAGTTTTTGTGCATGAAAATTTGAAAATCTTTACCATATTTAGAAAACAAATATGGAATATATGCCAGAAAGACACAATCCGCAATCATATCCTAATAAACATTGAGTATGTTTATTAGAATGTTTCCTTTTTTATGCCCTTTCCTTTCAAGTGATCAAACATTTTTTTTCCATGAGTTATCTGCCTTGCAAAACATTTTTTTCTGGGCATCTTTTTTGGACTTACACATAAACTGATTATTTTGGAGAAAAAAATTCACAAATTTATATATCTTCTTCCATGTGCCACTGACTGTCCAATTCTTGGCGGAATACTACACATAAAACTTTCTAACTTTTTACTGAACAACCTCCCTTCAGTCGATGGGTATATCTCAGTGTTAGTAATTAAAGAATAACATTGATATATTAATCATACTTTGTACCTCATTAGGATATCTAAAATATCTTATGTTGTAGAAACAGCAATATTGCATTTTTTACACAAGTTTTGTGATAGTAATCGTGATCTATCAAATATGGCCAAGTACAAAAAACTGAAAATCAAAAAAGAGCAATAATGATGTAAACAAGCAAAATTGCAAACTGACAATCCCAAGCTGCACACTGCATAACTATTTAATGCATTAAAAAAAATGACTCCCACCATTTTCACAGATTACCGATATAAACATACATAATAAATTAAACACCTTCTCATGCTCCTAGAAGTTTTTAGCCCCATTGCATTGCTAATGCTGCATAAACTATTTATATAAGCTGTAAGAAACATTTTTTTTTTAAATTTCTCAGACTTTCTTTAATCATTCAGACCAATAATCTACTTTAGTTCCAGGATCACAAAATATTTCTGAGAATTTCCTCAAATTCTTGCAATTCTCCAAATCATTTGATTGGTCACTTTTTGAGTTGAGTAGACAGTTGAGGTAATCTACAATCTGAGATTTTTGGAATGTAAAAATAATTATTTCTTGATTTCTATTAATAAATGTTTGACAATGTGCTTTGACATTACAAATTCTCAGGGACTGTGTTAAATTGGTTTGAAGGCACTTTGTAAATAACATATTATAGGAAATTCTGCTTTGTTTGATAACCATGAAAATATGGAAATAATAGTTAACTAAAATATTTAGTATATTATTATGCTGATTCTGTCACATGATCCAGTAAAATAATTTACTCAGAATATAAAACAACAATCACTGGCATATAATAATAATTAAAATACTGTTTATTATGACTCAATATTACTCCTATAATCCATTTCTATGGTTACAATGACCATATTTGGAATATATTATGTCAGTAACTCATATTATGACACAAAGGGACTGAGTATTGTTCTCCATGGCAACCCTGACTTTCTGCGGCATCACATTTTGGCACATTGTTGGGAAAATGAATTTCACCATTAAGTCTTCACACTACTATGTTCTTCCCATACATTTTCAGTCAAAAGACATTAAGTTAGCTGGTGTCTGAAAAAGATAAAAAAAGTTCTGCATAAAAATCATGTGCATAGGACATCATCTAAAAGATTACAATTGTTAGGTTTCTGGCAGAATGAAAGGTTATTTCATTTTTATTTCATACCTCAATATGATTTTAGATAAACTAAGAAAAAAACACAATCTATCTTGCAGACATGAGGGTGAAGTCAAATATCAACATTTGGTATTAAATAATTTGTTTTATACACATGTGGGTGATCAAAATATATCTTACAATAATTTTATTATACCTGTGGATTAAATCTGTTAGTTGCATCACTTAAATGTCTACACCATAATAAAGCTTGTGCCTGACTACCAGATCTAAACTTGTAAACATTTCCTGAAATAAACATTTAGACATCATCTGTAGATCACATGATTTCTTATACAAATTCTGCCATGGTATGGCTGAAAATTGCCAAAGCAGTATTAAACAATATAAAATAAAACTAACATCAACCAACTTTTATTTTCAGGGGATTTTGTATCACTACTTTTATGACATGACAAAAAGTTGTGAAAAAAACCATGAATTTGCAAGTGTATCATGCATAAGCTGGAAAAGTTACCAATTTAAAAATAAACCGCTACAAATATAAAGCTTCACAAGTTTGTTTACAGTATTCATATTTATCAACCCTTACAAGATCTCTTTACTAGAAGAATTGCTTTACATTGCACTTGAAATGCATTACATTGGGAAGATTGCTAGTCTGAGGTCAAAGACATTTTGTACTGAAGTATGCCCTTGATTTTTATATTAACAACTGAGTTTTGAGATGATATACATATTTAATATAGTAATTGTAAAAGTGCATTCCTGCAGTAAAATTTTTCATTGGATTTATTCAGGGATAAATATTGAGAGAACAAGTGAAATTTAATGTGGTATCAGTCAATTTGCTTGCGACGTCATCATTTAAAAAAGGATAACTGAACGATGAATTGAATAAAAAAAAAACACCTAGTGTGACAGCACTTTTATGAAGGTTAGGATAGTTTACAAAATGGATATTCCACATATTAACTTTCTTTCAGAATGATATCTGTATTATTTATTCATATTTTATTTTTTAAGTAAATACCTTTAATAGGATCAGTTAACTGGAATGCATCTGGTTGAAGCGGGTTATCTCCCATTACCACCATCCACCCCACTACTGATGTCATCTTCGTAGGACTGGATTTAAACTTAATGAGAGAAATAAAAATTTTAACACTTGTCAAAAATGGCCAATTTTTATTATTTTGTTATGACCAAAGATAATTTTTTTTACTGCTGGTTTGCCATATATCATCATATTATGACATCAATAAACAATCGAAATGACAATAATTTTTTTCCAATCTGCAGTCGCTTGATAACGGAATTCTCAAAAAATCTGTAGTCGCTTGATAACGGAATTCTCAAAAAAGTTAACTAAAAACGAAATCACATTTACCAGTAAAAATGGAAGATATCTGCATTGCTTTATATGTGACAAATTAGCGCTAAAATAATCATCAATACCACAGCTTGCACTTTATATCAACTTTTGTTATTCTAGACCTGAAAAAAGATCAAATATATACTTACACAAGATCTTTCGGAGCCTCGTAACGTCTTTGCTGGATAAAACAATAATGAAGTTCCCCATAATGCCACCCAGTATCTCGTCCAGGATGCCACCTGAAAGATTTTAAATTAATTGCATATATGTACTCAGGTGGTTTAAATTCCACTGTCATTTACTGGGTGGCTGTCTCGTGGACAATCATGCCACATCTCCTATTTTTATATTACAATCCAAGCCAGCCAAAATAAAATCTCTTGAGCCTGTTCAAACCTTCCTTATATAAACCACAATTCCTATATTATAAATAATCTGTATCAAATAATGTATTTAATCAGAATTTAAAAAACTATATTATAATGAGAAAAACTGGCATGTTTGGATGCTTAAAATGAAAAACATATATATCTCTTTATATTATAAAATTTTTGAAAAAATTAATTGTTCAACTATATGCATTTTTTTTCACTAATTTTTCAAAAGATTAGGTCGAATGTCGTGTTTTATGAATGGTTTAAAATTTTGTATTTTAAGCATCTTTTACAGCCTCTTTTATGGTATGGGCTCTGGTCCATTATTGAAGACGGTTTTTAATTTCGACTGTCATTTGGTAGACAGCTGTCTCATGGACAATCAGTCCACATCTCCTATTTTTATATTAAATACACAGCAAATAGTTAGCCACTATTCTGGAATACTCACTGTTGGTTTTTTGCCATCTTTAAGTATGGTCCGCCTTCTCAGACAACCTTCACATGTAAAATTCTGTCTGTAGTTGTTCTGAAGTTCATCAGACTCTCTCCATTGTCTGTTATAAATAATTATTTAATGATTATATTAAAAACAAAGAACATAGAATTTATGCCAGAAAGACACAATACGTTTATAACAAATATTCAAAATCCAAATTTAAATGGGAGTAAAGCACTTTTCTGTATTTTCCTTCTCAGATTCACTAGGGGCTAAAAATAGGAAAGTAAGTAAAACTTAATGAATTTCTAGTTACATTTCTGGAACAAATGAAATATGGAGTACAGTGAAACCTGTCTAAATCGAACATAATCGGGACTGAAGAATTTGTTCGGTTTACACAGGTGTTCGGATTGGACAGGTTATGTCTACAAAGATTTTTTAAGGTTGGGAATAAATCTGATGTTTGGTTTACACAGGTTTTCGGTTTTCTCAGGGTTCGGTTTAGACAGGTTTCACTGTATATGTATACATGTAATACTACTTATTCCAGTATGTTATTACCTAATCAGTAATAGTCTGCATCTTTGTGATATGGTGGTAAGATACTTAATTTGGAAATAACAATAATTTTTCTGATAACAGAATAAGCTGAAATAATTAACAGGGGTGAGGCTGTTTTTTTCTGGTATAAACATTTAAAAATAAAGCAAGAAAATGGTATATCTTTATTCCATGCAAGCTCTTCTCTAAACTACTATTCATTTCAACTAGAAGCATTTCTCTATCAAATCCATTCATTTGTATTTGTAACAGATATGCTGGAATAGTAAAAACATTTTTATTATTGAAGGCCTTATTTTACACTAAACGCTATTCCAGCAAAAATTCCCCAGAGGAGGTGGAATGCCACTTATTTTTTCTAAAGGTGGCGGGTTATCATATTGTTACATACTTATCTATTATTATATATATTATTAATCTTTTCAATAGGTGGAGGGGGTGGATAAAAAATAAATAAGTGGCATTCCACCCCCCCACCCCACCCCTGGGGAATTTTTACTGGAATAGACCTAAGCATACATTTAAAACTATTACATATCTTTGTAGTGTCACATTTTATGCTACTGCTTTTCAAGAGTCCATTTTTTAGCTATGAATAGTAAAAGTGACTTACTGATTTCTTGTTGGCCAAAATGTTTCTTGGTCTGTTGAACTTGTTTCTGCCATATCAACACTTTCTGCAATACACATAATAACTTGCAATTAATCTTTTTTATTGAAATTTGACGACATTAAGAAATACTTTCAAATGACCAGTCAGATATACTTGAGGGTCTAAGGGAAGATTTGTTTTATAATTAACTGAGTTACCCTCTTAAAATAAAGTATTGTTGTTGTTGTATATAAGCAATCAGTACACTATTATGAATACAGTTAACTTGTATCTGCCTTGTCAGTATGCCTTGGATGGACAGTATTTTTTTTTTATCATCTTTACAGTGACTACATAATCAACTTGTATAAGGTGACCACCTGTCTAAAGTGACCCTAATGAATAGTTTCTTTAGAAGACCACATCAGAAAGAATTGATTTATTGAATGTTGCTTTTCGTCCAGTGACAAATATTTCATGCATATTCAAGATGAGAGCATATTAATGAATAATGATGATCTTATAAACCCTGCTATGTACTAGACCAACATGCTGAGCCAGATTTTTAATGTGCTAGCTCAAAAAAGCAACAATCTGCAAGAAGACATGCCACATTACCTAGACATTATTCTGACTCTTGGCTGACTAGTCTTTGCTCCGACTCCTAACTGCTGAATGCTAAGTGGAAAAGCAGCAAATACCAATTTAGATGACTTTGGTTTGACCAAGCCAAGGTTGAGCCAATGACATTCTGCACTAGAGGCAAGCACGCTTATAATTAAATCAGCATAGGAAAGGTTTGTGGTAAATGTACAGTGAAACCTGTCTACACCCTTTTGGACTTGAAGAAATGTTCGGTTTAGACAGATTAAAAACAAATGAAAACTTGTATAAAACACTTAAGAATCAGTCTGGTTAAGACAGGTTTTTGGTTTCCTCAGTGTTCGGTGGAGACAGGTTTCACTGTATATGCTCATTTTACATACCAGATAATCTGCCACATATTGACCCATCACTAGAGGCACATGGTGACTCTTCCAGGACACTATCATCTAACAGATGTCGTACGCCTTGGATGTAAGGTGCTGTGGCTTTACTGGGTAAACTATAGGACTTCTCTACTGCTGGTTTATGACAACTTAAAAAGCTGTAAATAATCGAACATTTCATCAAAACAAAGCCATCTAATACTTGTATCTTTCAAACCTGGCTGGTTAACTTTAAATAACAGTAAAAGAGCTAAAATATATAGGTGGTGGGGGATATAAGAAGACCCCAACTGAATTTTTTTGAAACAATTCATTTTGGATTTTGAAACTTATAAGACTTTGATGAAAAAAATGTGATTGTCTTAGACATGATTGTATAATAGCAGCTGTACCTGAGTATTCTACATTCTTTGCAATCCAACACAATTTTTTGTGCTCATGGACTTTTTTCCTTAAAAAATATTTGTAATATTTTGTAATTTTTTTTTATATCAGACTTTTTTCCTTAAAAAATATTTGTAATATTTTGTAAATTTTTTTTTATATCAGACCAACTTCAATGATTCTGTATATGGTAAAATAAGACAGGTTACAAACTATTTATTTTGGTGACCATTAATGTAGTTTAAAACAAAGAATCTCTATGGTTTTTATACTTAGTATTATGACATCCTCTTTGAATTTTTTGTGATCCCTCAAAGTATACAGCTTTCACTTCATTTGTTTTGTTTTTGAAAAGAGTTACTACTTACTTGGCACTTAAACTTTTAGTTTTTCTGTGTGAGGGACCATTCTTTGTAAGACCAGCACAAGACGTTAACACATTCCTAGGTTCTGTTGCTGGAGAAGGTGGTGCCACCATTATTTGAACATCTTCCTTTGATGATGACAGGTTCTCACTCATTGGTTGTTCAACTTTTAACGAAAGTCTAAAAATAAATCAAAAGTCAGTGAGAATTGAATTCTTAACAATAATACAGTCTGTATTGTTTTCAGTGAAGTCTTTTTTAAAGGTCCATATGAGTTTTTATGGACCTAAGAAATTATTATTGACCGAAAACGTAGGCTGGGGTAAATATTGATTCAGGTCCATAAAAACTAATATTGACCAATACAACCGATTTTAATTGTTTTATTACATAAGTAGTGAAAATGAAACCAAGTCAATATGACTTTAATCAAATCATTATGACATAAATACATAAAGTAATGGAAAGTGAAAGTGAAAGCAAGTCAATATCAGTTTTAATCAAACAATATTAGGAATTACAATTTGTCTTGAGACAGCTTTTCATCCAATGACAATTCTGAAATAAAATCATTATGTAATAATATATTTAATATAGTTTAAAAAGGAAAGTTCATATGGTCCTAAATCAAGTAAAATATGTATGTGACAAGCAGCTGTCTAAATTTTACCTATTACCTGCCAGTACTTCAGTAATAAATGAAAAAGTTTTAAGAAGAATGTGAATTCTGAAATAACTTCAGGTATTGGATGTTGGTAAATTCCTAACTTACTTATAATTATCGTCCTCAACAAATTTTTGTAATTCTTCTATATATCTGACAGACTTCAAATAATTCTGTACATGATCTAATACTGGTAAAAAATCTACAAAAGATGCACATGACTTGTTATAAAATAGAAGTCACATATTCAACTACAAAAATTTGATGATGATATACTGAGATCCAATTACAAATTGATTTTTGCAGCTGGATTAGTTTTCGACTAACCACCTGTTTGGTAATATAATTCAGTTCTATTCCAACTATCTTTTCTCTACTCAGACTACCACTTTACTCTTATTAAATATGACTCTCATAATTACAACATTTAATTGTAAATAGAACAAAGAATAAACATGTTTTGCAATCATAAGTTTTGGAGATTTAGCTAGCTCAAACAGATAAGTAGTGTGTGTAGTGTAGTGTAGGAACCCAGAGTACCTGGAGGAAACTCTCGACCTTGGGCAGGTAACTGACAAACCTTATCATGTGCGATGCAAGGCAAACACAACCCTTTTTTGTAAGTCAGGCCCAAACTCATGCCATATAGGTGAAAGACTACACTGATCTGTACAGGTAAGTTTAAAATTAACTAACTAGACCAATCGGCCACCCAAGAATCTGATAAAGCTGTTGTGGTAAACTTGTAAAAGAGGTTACCAGAAAACATAATATCCACACTGCAAAACACTTGTCAGGTTTTCGAAATAAAATAAATGAAGAAAATTTGTTCAGATTATTTGAAAAATTATCTGCTTGATTTCTAGGGTTTGATAAGGGTGGGGTTTAAAAAAAAGAGTAGTGTAGCGTAGGGGAAACTACCCTGATATTTTACTGTTTATACCTACAAAATTAGCTTAGACACAAGATTCACAACCTATCAATGTTTTCTCCACATATTTCTATGTACCCTACCATAACTAGATTGTTGGAAGTCAGCTATGACTCGGAGGATATTGTTCATCTGTAACCTTCGTGGATGGCTTTCCAGTCCGCCAGAATGGGGGTGAGCTACATCTATGTAGATTAGATCTGATAAATATAAACCTACAACAGAAAAATGAAACATCAATAATCAATCAAAAATATCACATCATACAATTTCATAATAATGAAGAGTGACAGTTGTCTTTTCTTGGGTTATAATGGTACACCTGATCTACATCACTCAAAACTAATTGACTCATACATCTTTTGTCCTAATCTATTTTTCAGTCTCAATTTCCATTCTTTGAATGTGTTACAACTTAAATATCAAACCAAAGCAGGATGTAAAACTATATTTATTGAATGACATTGTATGACGCAAGGCGCTTTCATCAGGATACATACATTATAAAATTACAAGCTAATTAACACCAATATTTATTGTAATCAATATTTTACAAAATGGCCTTGATGATGTGCTCATTATCACATAAAAGAACAAATATTAGTAGAAAAACACCTGTTTTGATTGCCTACTTTTACAAAAAGTTAAAGGTTGAAACACCAGTGAACAGCATTTTGGCAAATATTTGGATAAAAACAGTCACTTCCCTTTGTTTACTGCCAGTAATGATGTTAAGGAAGTTGTGATGTGCAATGATGCATAAAGTAATTAATTTACAATATGGCAGAAACAATTGACCGAATTTCTATGGTATGTTTATTATATAAACATTGCTGGAATGTTTACAAACAATATAAGTATAAAACTTTCTCTCCTATTAATAAATAAACACTATCATTTTAAGGTGACAAACTGAACCTTGTTAAACAAAATTAATGTCCATTTCTTCTATAGAACATATAAAAAAAACAAATTTACCTAAATATGGAATACAGGGTAATTTGACAGTCTCCATGTGTTCACGAAGTCGTTGTCGATTGTTATTTTCCGAAAATAAATCTGCTATTTTTTCGTATACAGTCTTATCTTTCCTTGAAAGCATCTGAAATAAACAATGCAGGAACCATGCAATAATACATAGACACTGACCTCATTTGAACAGATAAAATTCCAAATTTGATGTTATTTAAATACATATAAAATTAATACCACGGATAGATGGAATACTTTAGAAACAATGACTGTTTAAGATAATTAATACTGCTACATACTGTCAAAACACTTTATAACATATAAAAAAAGATACAGAATATATGCCAGGAAGACACAATCCACATCTTTTTTCTATTTACCTTCATCAGACAAAGGGCCAATTATAATAAGATATGTGTACATGTTGACTTTCGTTCCACTGGGTTTGCATTTCTTCCTTTTGTCAAACAGATTGTTAACAAAATAGAAAAACTTGCCACAATATGGCTGAAATAGTGCTGAGTGGCGTTAAACACCAATCAATCAATCAATCAAAATAGAAAAACAACAATTGTAAATTTATACCTATGTATCACTTTTTTATTTGTACTTTGCAGTTGTTTTTTGTTATTAAATTACTTTTAATAGCTCATTTTGAATTCAGTGGTACTTTAATTTATATAATCAAAAGTTATAAATAATTTTCATTAATATTATTTATATTTAATTATTTTATCTTACCATCCATGTTTTGGATAATCTAAATATAGCAGCACTCTGTAAAGCAGATATCACTGCCATAACAGCATGTAAATTGTTTAACTCAAGTAATCTCTGAAAAATAAATCAAACAATTACATGTAGTTTGATACATTTGAATGATAGAAGTATGTATGCATTGTATCTAAATTTGAACCTGTAGACCTGTTTTTGGTTCTAACTTCAGCAGTACAGGCAAAGCCAAACAGTAGGTGAACCATATTACAAATCCAAAATGTTCAAACAAAAATTACCAATAGGGATATGAATCAAACAATTTCTGTAATGGGCATGATACATCTGTTTACCAAAATTTACATATTAAGTTACATTAAGGGCAATGCCACTTACATCCTATCAGCATTTTATTGAAGACAACTGTTCTAATGCATACAGTTCTCTTGCATCTTGTGATAATTCCAATTTTGTAAAAATGCTGCATTTTGATTGGTCATTGCCATAAAAATTGATAA
>JARWCS010000013.1:767707-780502 GCA_034783895.1 Geukensia demissa | reverse complement strand
CTCACAGTGGGGCACCCCACCATGACACTAGGGCAATTTACTTACTGAAATCTACCAATAAACATTATACACCCTAGAATTGCATTGTAAAAGTATCATAAATGGGTGTCAACACAACAGGAGTACATGTTAACATGCAAATTAATTGAAACTAATAAAACTTATCTTGTAACTTGAAAGTTGGGAATGGCCAACCAGGGGCACATTGTAAAATTTATGATGAAGGCAGCATGGTGCTAGAAGATGAAGGCATGGTGCAGCGCCATGCTATATTGGTCTAGGGAAACCTCTACCTTTTGTGTCCCATCCCAAACCCTATTTCAGTAATTTTGATACATGTGTAATTGCTTAACCTTTAAACTTGTAAAGCAGTAATCAATCATTCAGTCAACTAAATTCTAATATTTCATGTAACATGTAGTCCTATGTCACTTTTTTTTTAAATGTGGTAAAGGATGTTGATAATGGAAAAAATTGACTTGTACAAAATGTTTAAATATGCTAAAATGCATGAAATGCTACCTTCAGTCAAGAAACTTGCATTGCAGCCTATACCGTGTTATATGAAGTGGAAGTAATATTGATATAACACTGATCATTTATTGTCAGTATTTGCAGTAACAAATAGCTTTAGCATTTGTAATGAGAGATGATTGATTTTTGTTTTTCAGGGTCTTTTAGATTTATTACGGAAAATGAAGTCTGGAAATGACAAAGAATTACGGATATTACTGTTAGGATTAGATAATGCAGGGAAAACAACAATTCTAAAGTCACTAGCTTCAGAAGATATTAGTCATATAACACCAACACAGGTTTGATCTTATGAAACAGTGATTAATTATATTTTTCAATTGCATTGTGGTAGATTTTTGCTTGGACTTGGAAATTTCTTAAGAAACCTAAGGCCAGTCTGACCGAAATGGTTTAACATTTCAATGATGTTCATTTTTTATCTAAAATTCAGTTAAGTCAGGTTTGATTATTTCGTCTAAATGTGCCTTGTACACAAAACTTGATAATACTAGTCTTTGGGTTGGGCTATTCCTTTTTTTCAAGTTGCCTAGATCTCAATCTAATTAATATTAGATTTCCGCACTCGCTTCCCCCTTTTTATTTGTTTTCTTTTTCTTTGGTCGCGTCATGATCAAACTGAGTGGAAAGCACTCTTCCTTACCTACCCATCAGACACTCCAGAGTCCAAAACAGAAAGACCAGTCAAACTCTATGAAACTACAGCTAAACCAATGAACCAAATAAAATATGCAGTATATAAATATAAAACAGTTATACAATAATATTGTTTTTCCCTGTGATATGCTAAAATATGTACCAAATTTTGAAGGCATAATGATGAATGTAGACACAGAAGTGGAGGGGGGTGCATTATGCCTTATAACCTTGGGACATATTTTTGCATATTATACGGAGTACACAATATTTTTGTTATTATTACTCTGAATGTTTACTTCATTGTCAATCAAAGTGAGAAAGCCTCGCCCATTAATTATAACATGTTTTTTTCAAAAACCACCTTACATGCATATTACATGGATTAGCGTTTAATATGCATTCCCATAATATATCAACACTATTTAGAGCCAATTGGGAGTAATAATGAGGTATAATAAACTTGAAATAAATACTTCTTTGTTCGATGAAAAATAACAGGTACCCAGTTTTCTAGATTCAATGAATATACATGTATAGGATTATATTTTGAAGAAAACATGTTATTTTTTACAAATAATAGGAAGCTTCCAAAATTGTTCAAAATTGCATTTTTTGCACAGTTTTAGAATTTAGCATCTCTTAAAAATCTTGTATTAAACAAAAGTTTTTATTAAGAAAAGTTGAACACCTCAGCAATGAAATATTTTTGTTTGGGCATGTGGTCCATATCAAATTGAGCAAAAATGACATTTGGCCGAAAAATGGCTTATAAATACAGTTTTGCCATTCTGATGCTAAGTTGGGACGCAATAGTGACAGATGCAATATTGAAAAGTGTGTGTTATGTATATATTGAACATGTTCAAACAGTTAGACTGCAAAATTTCAGCTGATATTGGACAGTTCCCTTTTTTGTTGGAATTTAAGGGGCAAAAATATGACCTATCATGAACCTACTCATTTATTCATGAGATTTGTGTTATAATGCTATTGTTTTTTTTTTCAGGGTTTTAATATAAAATCAGTTTCATCACCAGGCTTTAAACTGAATGTCTGGGACATTGGTGGACAAAGACGAATTCGGCCATATTGGAAAAATTATTTTGAAAATACAGATTTACTTGTATGTATTACATGCCCATAAAATATTATCTATACATAAATGTAGACCAATTTGTAATAAAAGTACAAGAATTAAGGGTGAAGTAGTGCTTAGTCAGGATACATCTGTGAATACACATACAATGTATAGAGCCAAAGTAAATGCACATACTTTTTATTCACATAGTAGAAATACTAATTGATTCCATAATTATACAAAAATATTGTGTTTTTCATGTAATATGCCAAAATATGTCCCGAGGATTGAAGGCATAATGCACGACCTGGATTACACAATATTATTGTTATTATTACTCACATGTATGTATTCACAGGGCTGTCATCAAATAAAATATCTTTTAGCATTAACATTTTAATTTGCGACAGTTTAAATGAATGTTTTTTCTCTAATGGGTTAAGGATGTTTCTACCTATTATAAAGGTGTGCAGGGCCAAAAGATTTTGATTTTTGTGAAAGATTACCAAAATTGGTGATAATTACACTTTGTCAATTTTACAGTACTCAGAAATATATGGAACATGGCTTGTCCAGCTATCTCCTCGAACAGTTTTTGTACTACATCATGTTATATTTGAAAATTTTTGCAGGATGTTTCTACCTATCATGAAAGTGTGCATGGCCAAAGGATGGCAATTATTCTTTCTGAACCTGCAAACATTGTCTTAATATAAAAATAAATATGTTCTTAATTTGGCAAATCTCATGACCAGGGGCATCAGTGTCTTACAGACACATTTTTTTCAAAAATCTTCTCTAATAGCAAATGATTTTGAAGGGTGAGTGCGGGGGCTCCTGTGACAACTGAACCTTATAGTTTCTCTAATGGGTTAGAAAGTTTTTGGGGAATGGGAAAATTTTTTTTTTATGCATGGTGAACCAGAATTTTCAAGCCTGAATATATTTTGCCAATTTAGTTTTTCTTCAGGATTTACTTTCAGTATGTTTTTAAGGAAAAAAGGTAGCCCCCTCCAAAGGTTTAAGTATGTTCTGTAACACTATGACAACTTTTTGAATATGGGGCAAAAAGCTTTTCTTTATATTTTTACAAATGCAAAAACAAAAATTAAATATTTTTTTCCTATAAAACAGTAACAGCTTTGGTTTTCATGTGGCATATTTACATTTTATTCTTGAAAAATACTAGTGTTGACATAAAAGTACTTTTAGAATAACTTAACAAAAACTAAAGTTTGTTTTATGTTTGTTTCAACAACTAGAACATAAGTTGCATACACTCAGTGTAAATCTGTCAAGTCCTTCATGGTTAAAAACTGTTCCTCAGAAATCAAATGTGTAAAATTTTCATTATGGTAGTGAGCCCAGAGATGATTTTTTCTGTTTAAAAAAGAAACTTAGTTATGTTTTATACTGGAATTTTTCTTTTTTTATACAAAATTTTGCTTTCAGTTACCCATTTCTGTTTTTTTCTATGCTGGAAAAATCATGTCCATGAGCCTCATATTTGAATTGGGGTGGAAAGAAACCTCAAATAAAATTTGATGGGAGGTGGTTGTTCCGGAAAATCTTGTCCAAAAATATACATGTAGGAATTAACTAAATAAATGTTCATAGTGTATGTTGGGGTAGAAGCACCTTCTGAGACCCCTACTTACTCATTTCTGAAACAGCCCTAGGAATAAAAAAGTAAACATGTGAATATCCAGAAGTATGACAAATAAACAAACTATAGAAATCCTCTCCACATTTTTTTTTCATATTAAATTCTCATTTTTGAACTTCTTGTTATTGTAGATTTATGTTATAGATAGTGCAGATCAAAAAAGATTTGAAGAAACCGGTTTGGTATGTATAAAAACATAGTGAAGCTTGTCTGAACTGAACCCTGTATAAATTAGAAACTTTTCAGTCGAATACTTGAGTATTTATTTCAACATTTGTAATATTAAAAAAAGAGATGTATCATGATTGTCCATGAGACAGCCATCCACCAAATGACAGTCAAATTTAAATGTCTACAGGTCCAATTAGGGCCTTCAGTAATGAACTGGAATCATACAATAACAGAAGCTGTAAAGGGCCCCCAAAATATGTGAAACTATTCATAAAACACAACAGTAGACATAATCTATGGAAAAAATGGTGAACGAATAACAATAAAGGACTATTTAAACAACAACAACTACTGGACTGCAGGTTTCTGGCTTGAGACAGGCACATTAAATATGCAGCAGGGTTACAGCTAAAACTTTTCTCTCAAAACCTTTAAAAAGGTTCAGTTAAGAAAATTTCACTACAATATATAGATTCCATCATTATAAAAGTGCATTGTAAGTAAACAGTTTTATTTTTTTGTTAGGCAAGGTGAAGTATGCAACTGCAGGAATCTTCAGCCTCCAATAGAGAGGCCACTTCTTGTAGAGTGAGCTTTGAAAGCAATGTTGTTATCATACCTTGTTTTCTTAAAAGCTAATTTTGCAATACAATCAAAAAGCATGTTTAGACCTTTATGCTGGCAGCCACAAACGTGTTAATTTATTCTATCATATGTTTGTCTAAACTTCGTGATTGTTTTTTGACATTATTGAGTCAATTTAATGCTAACTGGGGAAAAATGCACAATTAGTGTTTGATTATACAAAACATTTAATATAAATACAATATGTACTGGGAATAAGAATACCATCATGCCCCTTAGGACAACATCAATATTATAGCAGCTGTTTATCCCTTCCAAGGTCAGATTGTTCAGTCTAATTACATTATATACAATTGTTCTTGACTGACTGACTTCAGACCTGGTTACTTATATGATTTGTCCATTGTATTAGGATTCCACTCTCTTCATGTAGTTATGGGTGTTAGATCTGACAGATATATTTATTTTTGGGTTAGGGGTGAAAATATGCCTGTCCATTAAGTATAACTTGTAATTTTCAATATTAGTATTTAACTTCAGCTTAGCCATATGGAGATATAATCATTTAAAAGTCTTACAAAAAAGGGTGTTTGATTCACATTGCACATAAGGTTCTCTCTGGGCATTCAGCTTTCTCCACCAGTTAAACTTACCACTGTGATATAACTTGAATATTGTTAAAATTGGCATTAAACCCCAAACAAACAAACAATCATTTAAAACACTTTTTTGAATATGAAATAAAGTCTGTATTGTACCTCAGCCTTTCACAATTTGCCATTCTACTTGATATAGTGCATTGTTGAGGGTTTTAAAAAGCCATTAGAACCTGATAAAAAATACTCCAAGTTAAGAAATGACAATATTGCATTTTACAAAATTTTAAACTTCTTTTGTAGCTCTTGTTTAGGAATCTACAGTTGTTATTTTCAGTCAGAACTTTGTTTACATATAATACCATGTATCCTGGTAATACATGTAGTAGTTGTAATAGTCTTGGATTTGTATTTCAGGAATTATCAGAATTATTAGAAGAGGATAAGTTAATGGGAGCACCTCTGTTAGTTTTTGCCAACAAACAAGATTTATTAAGTGCTGCATCAGCGTCAGAGGTAGCGGAAGGATTAGGGCTTGATTCTATCAGGGACAGAAAATGGCAAATACAGGCATGTTCAGCACTCACAGGAGAAGGGGTTAAGGTACTGTATACATATATATCTATTGCATAATGAAAAATGATAAGCTCAACTCTTTACTCAGTAAAGGAAAATTATGTTATGGCATTCAAAATTTGAGTAAGATTGTTATTTTTCATTAACTTCATATATTCGAATGATAAAATTTACTGCAAACATTTGAGGAAGTTAAGAGGGAGACATATTTTTTCTTAAGATTTCTGTGATTAACATATGTTCATTCTGAATCATTCCAGTAAGATAAGATGTACATGCTTCAAGCTTCAGTTTCATAAAACATCTTTGTTTGAGGATTTCTTATAATTCTCCTCAACTCAAACACTGATCAAAAGAATGACAACATTTTAAGTATTTGAAGAAAAAACTCTAGGATTTGGTGAAAATCTCAATTTGTGATGTTTTATTGTGAAACTGAAGTCAGGTAACAAGTAAGCCAATTTATCCTTAAATAAAACTAATTCACGTTAATGAATTCTTAATATAAAGTTTTATCCTGCAATTAAGCATTTAATTATACAAATATGAGTGTACAAATATAGCAAAGTGATATTCGTATAGTGGCATAATATTGTCTCCTGTTATCCCAATGCATTATGAGCGAGCTGGAATATTAGATTCGGAAACCAGCTGACTGGTGTCTTCAAATACATCCATCTTAAGAAATGTAGAAATGATGAAATGATTCAACAATTTTAGAATTTTGGAAAGAAAATCACCCATTTATTTACCTTTTAAGAAATGCAGGATAAAAACAATACACGTACGTTGCCAGAAAATATCAAATTCATTTGTACTCGCTGCAAAACGGGTAAAAACCTTGGCCAAGCCTCGTGACATGTTACCAGTTTCTAAAGCTTGTACAAATAAACTCGATATATTCCAGCAATGTACAAGTATTGTATATAAAACAAGCTTAAGCATGTAAATTTATTCCTGCAGTACATTGTATTCATGCATGGCTTTTTCACAGATGTTTTGGAGAATATTGTACCTGGCAAGATATGGGATATTTTGAAAATTGGATGCAATTTCTATCAAGCCATAATAAAAATTAATTTATACTTAATGCTCATGTCTGTTTATGTTTACAAAAGTAACAATAAATTCACCTTGGTTGAATTTTCTTTTGTAGGAAGGTTTAGACTGGATTGCTAAAACTTGTAAGAAGAAATGACAAGGAAAAGAGAATAGATCTGAACATTGAAAATATCCACCAGAACGTGTCAACCTCTTATTTATAAATCTCTCTTTACAATTCATAGGCTTCTGTTTAATATTTATATTTATTGTCATTACGTAATATAACTATATGCAATTAAGTTTCTTCCTTCAAAGAATTGCTTAAAAGAGATTGTTGTGCAATCTGAGTGTTGGTGGCAAAGATTTAAATATTCATTTATGTGTAGTTGTCATGGAAACGATACAGATATCTTCATTTGATGTCAAATACATTTGTTTTATACTTTTTTTTAAACTGTCTGCTCTCTAACTTAAGAATTGTGAAACAAAATCAGAAAAAAAGATTGCATAAAGTTGAAATTTCATTAATGTGGCCATGGTATGTCAACTTAAATGTTGTTTAAAAGAATTGCTTGTGTGAATTATGACTTCTCCATTAAAACAGAAGTGGAAATGTAGGAATAATTTGTAGTTATGATTACCTGCCCATTAGGTAAATGCAAAAATAATGAAGAAATAATAATTTAGGGTATTTGGGAACATCTTAATAACCCATGTCAATTTTAATGGAGCAGCATATAACTTTCATTATAAAAATATTTAATTTATTTTATTTTTATACATGATGCCATTTGTACATTTTCACAACATTTAATGGTGGTAAATACATGCCATTTTGTTACTGTCAAAATTTTGTTTTTAGAAAAACAGCAAAAGTGTATAGGGTTTTCTACAATCAATCCTACTGTAATCCTAAACTGGTCTCCTGTTGGGTTACACATTGCTACACTAGCGTAGCATAAGGAACAGCGGACTATTTTAACCGTTACCCATAATCAAAGCAGAAGAGTCTTTCCTCCAACCAATATCACCAGAAATTTTTTTAAGGTATGAAAATATTACAAAAGCAAAATCTTTACCGGTATTAATTTTTTTAAAAAAGTTTTCACAATTTTTCCCTTGGCCTCTCTGCCGGATATATTCAGTATCATATGGTGGCCAACATGATGTGATATTGGAAAATATTTGTATTTTGTAAATGATGAAGCAGGGGGTGTCTGTGAAGCTTGTTTTATACTGAAACCATAGAATTTAGTGAATCCATAACTTATAAATTTGTTTTTATTGTGCCGTTCCTTGGTACCATGCATGTATAAATGGAATGGCATTTTATTACGCTAAAAAGCTTGTTATATTGAGAAAAATACTAAAAATCCTACAAAATGACTGTTATTTTATATTATTTGATATGAATATTCATACATCATGTATTAATTTAAAGGTTGTATAATTCTGAAAAAGCATATCAGATATACATTCCGTCCAAAAGTATGATTACTTAATTTTTTCACAATTTTAGTGTACTAATTGTTTTTGCAGCTATTCATGTTCTCAAATATTTGACATTTTTCTCTCTATAATATATAATGAATTTTTAAACCTTCAGGTGTAAGAATTTTTTCTTACAAAAAATTTATAGGTTGTCCATGTATTTAAGTACATATTTTAAAAATATATGATTTTCATTGAGTACCAAATGCATGGTTTTAGGGAGTAACATAATACTGAAAGAACAGCATTACTTTGACAGTATTTCACTTTTTGTTTAAGAAAAGAAATTCTCAAATTCTATAGATAGAAACTCCATGTACCTGTATTTTAATTTTAAAAAAAAACAAACTTCATTTTCTATATAAAGTTTTTTTTCATATATTTAAAACTGAGTTTAGGACCCAATGGAAGAATTTATTTAAAAATCTCACATAGAACTACTTGCATTTGGAACCAAACTTTGGTTCAATGGTCCTTAGGTGGGTCCCTTCCCGGATTGTATCCGATTACCCCACATGCCAACCAAGATGGCTGCTTCAGCCGAACTTTGTTCAGATAGGACTCATTTGGCAAATTCATTAAAAATCTTCTCAGCTGGAACTACTTTCTCAATTGGAACCAAACTTTGTTGGAATTGTCCTGAGTTATGTCCCTTTCAGAAATATGTTTGAGAACCCCACCTGCCAGCCAAGGTGGCTTCTACAGTCAAACTTATTTTAACATAGGACCCTATGGGAAACTTGTGAAAAAGTCTTCTTGCCTGCAAATTCTTGCTTAATTGGAACCCAATTTTGGTGGAATGGTAATGAACCACGGTCTGTTGTGTATTGAAGCTACCCTCTCTGTTTTTAGCCAAATCGCTTTGTGGGTCTCTTTAAGAATTGTATCTGATGATCCCACCTGCCAACCAAGTTGGCTTGGCTGCCTCAGGGGATCTTAGTTTAATTTAGGACTTTATTTTATTTTCATTAAAAAGTCTTATAGTCTAAAATGAATTGCTCTATTGGAACCAAAATTTAAACAAATGGTTTCAGTGTCAACTTTGTCTTGGTAACTGTATACCAAGTGAGCAATTTTAGGCTCCTTAGAGCCTCGGGTTGGTTTTCCCACAAGAGCTATGGCTGATGCAAATGTCAGACTGCTAGAAATATAGAAAAAGACAAAAATTATAAAAATAACATTTTTGAGCCAAGGGGGCTCTGAAAACTCAAGTGCAGAGCAATTTTACACATATGCATCAGCATCATAGTGCATGGTTTAGACTTAGGCCATTCTACTTTAAGCAAGTCTGAAGTATATGCATCTTTGTTCCAGAAAGCCCTAATATTGAACAAAATTACCAATATTTTCACCCATATCCAGTGATTTAAGATAATCCCACCACATGGAAATTTCAAAGCTGGTGCCTTCAGACGAATGTTTTTTAATAATCCTCAAATAATGTGTTATCCCATCACTAATCACACATGGTACTTAAACTAACAAAGCATTTTAAGCCTCATGTCATCTTTTTTGGTTTGATTGAAGCAGTTAATGTTGTATTAATGTATACATCAGATATTGTTTTCAGATGTATAACTATATCTCTGTAAAGATTTGAGATCAGAGTTTACAAAATATTACTTTACAATTATTGTCAACTTGTATATTGAAATCTCCATTACTCATTTAGTAAGCAACATATTTTACACTACAAATGTGATGACTTGGATTGAATGGTATAGGATTTTTAGATCACCATTTCATTTCCAAATAAGATCAAGATTTCCCTTTCATTAGGAGAATTATTTATTATTTTTACCTTTTCAAAATGAGAGCATTTTGCACAACCTTTAGCTGAAAAACTACAAAAACTTTTAAAAATTTCTTTTGATTTTTATTTAGACACCCATCCATTACATTTTAAAAGTTACTTTAAAAACTATTCAAGCTTTATTTATTTTCAGTTTATAGCAAAAATATTAGTCATTGCTGGACGTCCCTACCTATTTGTCTAAAAAGTCTATAAACCAAGAAATCGAAAAAATGGTCTAAGCAATGTTAAATTTGGAACATAAAATATGATATCACTGAAGAAGATGACTTCCCCGATGATGGGTCATCACACTAAACAAAGTTGTACTTTTAAAGCGGGCGACAATATGAACCTTGATTGCAACATCTCTTGTGACTCTTAATGTATTTTATTCTATGATTAAAATTTCTTTGGTAAGAAAGACACATAGTAACAGTTAATTGAGATATATAAAGAATGTTTTAATTAAATTTACACCTTACAGTTTTATTAAGGATTAAGTTAAATGTGGTGGAAAGACATTGAAAGAAATAGGTATTGTGGTATAAAGATCTTTTGTTATTGTCATTTAAGTCACTTTATGTAGTGCTGTTCCGTCCATCTTAACACATATATCACTGTATGTTTGTATGCCAAGATCTGTGTCATAATCATGATTCACTAAAATATAAAAATCCATTTTGTAAATCTTGTGTTTATTTGTTAGTAGAAGTCTAAACTCTTCTTTTAATATGATGAATTGTGCTGAGGGAATTCTATTGAGCTTGGTTACATGGGATGAAAGAAGACAGACAGTTTTTGTCTTGCCGGGGACTTTATTTGCAGAAGCGAGGCATAGGTGTAACTCCCCGGCGTTTTTAACTTTGTAAGCTTTATATCTCTGAAACTGTTTGATCCAGGTTAACCAGATTTGGTATGCAGGTAGTGAACTTGCCAACCAGTCATACGTCATTTGACCTTGACATCATTTTCATGGTTCAATAACTTTAAAAAAAATTGAAAATCTGCGACAAGTTTTTACATTCAAGTCCATTTCTCAACAACTGTTATTCCTAGACCCTCCATATTTTGTCTATAGTTAGATCGTGGTGATTACTGTCGAGTCTGCTATATTTCATCTGACCTTGACCTCATTTTCATGGTTGAATGACTTTGCAAATTTTTTACAGTGAAGTCCATTTCTTAACCACCATATTTCGTCTATTGTTAGATCTTGGTGAGTACTTGTCAGTCTTTTATATGCCATTTGATCTTTACCTCAATTTAATGGATGAGTGACTGTCAAATTTGCAACAAGTTTCCAAATTCAATTCTATTTCTCAAAAACTGTAATAGCTAGGTCTACCACATTTTTCTTTAGTAAGATCTTGGTGAGTACCTGCCAGTTTGCTATGTGACATCTGACCTTGACCTCATTTTCATGGTTGAGTGACTTTGCAATTTTTTTACTTTTAAATCCATTTCTCAACAACTGTCATACCTAGATTCATTATATTTTGTCTGGAGTTAGATCTTGGTTGGAACTTGCCATTCTTTTATTATGCCATTTGACAATGACCTCATTTTCACAGATGAGTGACTTTGTCAATTTTGCGACAAGTTTTCACATTCAAGTCTATTTCTCAACAACTGTAGTAGCCAGGTCCTACATATTTGGTCTGAAGTTAGATCTTGTTGAGTTCTTGCCAGTTTGCTATATGACATCTGACCTTGACCAAATTTTTACAGTTGAGCTACTTTACAAGTTTTTTAACAGTAAAGTCCATTTCTCAACAACTGTTATACCTAAACACACCATAGTTGGTCTGTAGTTAGATCTTGATGGGCAGCTGCAAGTCTGCTATATTTCATTTGACCTTGACCTCATTTTCACAGTCAACTTTATGTTTTGCCTAGGTCCACATTTGCTAGTCAGCAATCCAATTTTCATGCGAGACATTCCTGTGTCCACACTTGTACTTTCTTGATATGGAAAAAATGTGAAATCCTGCCAAAGCTTGGGTTAACAATGCTACTTCTGCGGAGAGAATTGTTGATTTCTAGAGAACTGGCCAAGGACATAGCGGATTATAGTTTTAAAAATTTTAAAACCAGATGCTCCCTGGAGCCTGCAGGGAGCCTGTTTTGTTAACCTTTTGCCACATTGCTTAAACACCAATATACCTTCCTAACCAATCAGCAATTAGCTGGGTAGTTTTTGACGAGTAGAAGAGGTAAAAAATGTAGGGTCCTATGTTAAAATAAGTCTGACTGGCTGTTATCTTGACTATCTGATGGGTCCAAAAAACTTGCCTGCCTAGGATCATTAAAAACAAATATCATTTCAATCAGTCTGTTGGTGTATAACAGGAGATATTTGAACAAATTTTAATATAGGATTTCATGTTAATCAGCCTGGTGGTTTCATATGAGAAGAAATTTGAACAATAAATTTTGTGCACAGCGTATATAAAAACAAACGGAATATTTATCCCCCAAGGGCGGCCGGGGTATAGAAATAGGTCGTTCGGTTTCTCCGCCAAGGGGCGTCCCTTAGTTCGAGTGGGATGTATAAATACTCGAACTCCCCTTCTCAAAGGTTGTGCCGGGGAAAGAATAGGCACCAGGTATCTCCGTCCTG
>JARWCS010000013.1:753456-767607 GCA_034783895.1 Geukensia demissa | reverse complement strand
TGATTAATGTCATATTGACTCGGTTTCACTTTCGCTTTAATGTGGTATGTAATAAAACAATTACAGTCTTTTGTATCAGTCAATATGAGTTTTATTGACCTAAGGAATCAATATTGACCTCAGCCTACGGCTTCGGTCAATATTAATTTCTTAGATCAATAAAAACTCATATTGACCTCCACAAAAGACTATAATTGTATAAAATCCGTTAACAAACCTATTTCTGTCTGAGTGACTCCTGTCATTTGTAAATGTCATTATAAAAAGCCATCTTTGTTTGTCACACAAATGTTAACTTCAAAAATAGGACAATGTGTAAATAATGGCCATAGTTACATTATATTTCTATTTTTTTTCTATTTTTGCAGAAACATTTCTCACCTGTTAACAAAAGACCATCAAGATCTCCATTTTCTTTCACTTCCCTTATCAATGTTTCCATGTACTCTTTCAACTGAAAAAAATATTCCCAATCTTGTTTTCCTGCTACTTTCTTATTTACTCCCTATTCTCATACTTTCTTATTTACTCCCTATTCTCAAGCATACCATTAACTTGTCACTTAAAACCTTATGAACAATAAAGGAAACCTTTTACAACTACCAATGACATTTATTCTTCATACATAGAAAAAAATCATTTTAGGGAAACAAACTCCATCAAAATAGGATGAGAAATAAAATTTGTCACAATTAGGGAGTGGCCATTTTTGGCCTGTTTATATGCTGCATTTGGCTTGTTATGTTGGCTTTTTCATGGGAAATACAAAGAAAATAATTAAATTACCTACATTTGAAAATTTTTAAAATCTTCATTTGGACCCTAGTTTAACAAATGGTTGGGGCTAGATTAATTAGATCATCCGAAATCAATCCCAACCTGTATTTTATATTGGGTATCATTGTGTACTTAAATTCTAAATGGATTCAAACAATAATACAAAAGTTATTGAACAAAAACCTTACTATTTATGGATGCTTGACGACCTGCCTGTAACATAATTAAACCGCAAATATTTAGCAGTCGTATAAAACTATTAAATTGAAAATAACATGAGACACACACTATGCTTATCTTGGTACAGTAGATAAAACTAGATTTTGAAAAAATAAAGAACCATCATGAAAAGTTACAGAGGCCAAATGAATGTTTGCACAGTACAAGAATATTGGAGTTTTTTAGAATTGCTCTGACCATTTTATGAATTTTTCAGGCTGCTATTGTTACAGTAGCTGAACCATTTATATTTTATTCAGAGCTGTAAAAATTAACTTTGTTTGACAAATGAAAAAAACCGGTAAAATATCTACAATATGTAACAATTAAATCATGAAAATTTGATGGTTTTTACCTTATGATCTGACAAATAAATTGCAGCAAAAGCCACTCTGTCACAGAGGTTCAAATCTTTCATATCCTAAAATATAAAAGTATTCAAATACAAAATAATTAGGGCTGTTACAGCAAAACATATATGAGCCTGGGGGAAGGCACTTGGAAATTGGTGTAATCTCCCATAGAAGGGATTTTATTTCACTTATACCCACCCATAGAGGCAAAAGCTTTATAGGCATAAACAGAATCTAATTAAATACATGTAGTTAGAAAAGTTAGATAAATAAAGGTCCAGTAAAAACATTTGATTTTCAAAAGCTCATCCACAGAAGCAAATTTTAAAGTCCAGCAATGGACCACAGATGCACTTTCCACTGATTAACAACCAAGTAGATATTCTTTTTATTTTGCCTTCCCTGGGTCCCATGTATGTTTTGCTGAAACAGCCCTTAATCAACTTTAAGATCAATTATTAAAAAAGAAAGAACAAACAAATACAATGTTTCTGCCCTTAAATAGCTTTTATAACTATTTACAAAAGGGACTTGTCAGAAAGTGTTATACCTTAATCATATTTTCCCATATAACTCTAATAAAATTTATGAAAACATTTGACTAAGACTGTTGCTACAGAAAAAAGAATGAATCTGTTACCCTGGTCAACAAACTGAAACTGAAACTGAACCTGTTGCCTCTGTTAACAGTGTGTTGACTAGTGACCAAATTAACAATACTAACGGATGACCATATCACATTGTGTTAAAAGGTATAACATAACAGTTTTAGACTGGATTTTTGATTAACAGCTATTCTGTTAGGCCCTCAAGCCCAACTGTTAGCAGTCTATTGTAACATCAGAACATTTGAAAAACAAATATTTACTAAGCATACTGGTAATGGCAGCCTACTCCTGATGTACATTTTTTCATAAATGATCAAAGCATTATGTACAGCAAAGATGAAATGCTTAAAGGAAGCATGATTTTCAATAAACAGGTAAACATTTTTAATTATGTACATTGTAATTGCAACTGATATACCTGTCATTTTTATTTGAATATCAGAATTTAAAGGTGTCATTTTCCCCCTTAGGCAATGTTTTTTAAAATTGATCCAATTTGCGTTTTCCCAATTTCAAACGAATCTGCAATAACTCTTTGACTATCACCCTTTTCATTCGATTTTATTACTTTAACTTTTTGTTCTAAAGTCAAAACTTTTCTCTTTTTCGTTGACATTTTGTTTACAGGTTGCTGAGCACTAATCTACTGGTTCCTAAATTGGATTAAAATTTAACCTTTCTCATTTCCATATAGTTAAAAGCGGCAAAGACAAAGAATTGTTCAATTCTTATTAGAAAGGGTTTTAACAATTGAACAATACCTCGTAGACAAATTTCTATTTTTGGATTTGAGGAGATGTTTACATTTTTGAACGACTTCGGATGGTTTTCAATTATTGTCCGATCAAATAAAACTGGAAGTTACCGAAAATGTCTACATGATAGGAGTAAAACGATGTTTTGAGCATGATTTTGCTGGTGGTTGGTCGCGTTAGCAGGGTGTCCGTCGGTGAGGGGTTAATTAGCGTTAATAGTTAATGCAGACGAAATATGCCCATATAAAGTGAGTGGTCGTTGGTGAGGAGGCTGTATGATAGGGGGACTACAGTAACTGTATTATGTAACGACTTCAAAAGTTAAATCTTATGCAGTTGTTTAATTATGTCATTTTGTTACACCACTGTAACAAGTTAGTGGGAGGAATGAGTGTGCAAAAACATGTTTAACTCCAACACAAACTTAATGTGCCTGTCCCTATCCAGGAACCTGTAATCAAGTGGATGTTGTTGTTTTTATGTTTATACATGTATTTCATACTTATTCATCTTATAGGTGTTACATTTGAATACCATCACTTTTTATTTTTGGGGGCTTTTTCCAGCTTCCCGAAGTGTGTGTATATGTGTCCGTTATTGAAATCCTTAGGACAACCTGTACATGCTTGGAATTCACATGTTTTGAATGGCTGTCTCATGGACAATCATACCATATCTTTTTTTTTTCTATTTCTAAAACATAAATTTTATGTGATTTTTATTGTATCTAGTATAAAGGTTGAATATTTTATTAGAATAAATGAATGAGTATCCTGCAAAGTTATGATTTTGGTACCTTGACTTTCATTAAATCATGGGTACAACAATTTTTTCAGTGAATTACTCTATTATTTACCTTATTTGAGGAATGGAGTCGCCATTTATTTATATTTTCTAAAAACGATATGTGATTGGAAGGGTGCCAATCTCTTGTATATACAACCACATCAAAATTGACAGTGTCAAGGACGGAATTTATCGCAGGAATGACACCATGTCCATCTTGACCAGCAGGACAGTTACGTAGAGCAAGACTCCCATCTAAAAAGTCATTCTGAACATCCACTACTATTAATGCAGATACAGGCTGTAAAATCTGAAAGATAAAAATGGGGTAAATTTCTCTATACATAGTCTGTTATTGAAAAGTTTCCTTTACATTACTAATTACATGCCATGTAAACTAAGAAATTTTGACATGAAGTTAAAGATAGAATTGTTCTTTTTTTCTCTGTCAGAACTTACAAAAATTACAAACAAATCCATGTTTTTGCCAGAAAATATTTTTTCACACATGAAGTAGCATTTAAATGATTTATGAAGTGAACATATAGTCAGCTTGCCATAACTTAACAAAATATTTATTTTTGGTAATCTAACTTTTTTTTTAGTTTTACAAATTACAGAGATGTACTTGGCTAAAAGTCTGTAAACATTACTTGCTGACGACCCATCTCCCCAAGTACCCATTCTCCCTGATGCAACGGTTTAAGAAAACTGGTTGAAAATCATTTCAAAACATTAAATACCGTTATAATTTTGTTTAAGTTTAACTTACAGCTTAGCAAATAACTGATGTAGGTGAACTAACAGATCAGAATATGATGAGGGGAGAAGCAGAGGCTAAGGCAGAGAGACAGGCTGAGTGGAGACAGCTTGTGTTGACCTTTTGCTCTGATAGAAAGGTAGGTTCACTTAATGGAAGTGGGAAGGCAAAGTACTGATCACCATGAAATCATTCATGAAATTTTTCACTGCAAGAGGGTAATAATAGTTTTAATGTGTCTAGATAGTTGATTCATTAGAAATCATTCCTGATTATATCACTGCAGCGTATCACCAAATACTATGCAAGTTTTCACATCGCGCCATGTGCCATAACCTATAGGGCACAGCACACTGGCAAGAGGTGTTAAGATTTGTCAATTAAGCTGTAAATATTAATACTTAATCCAAACTTCAATACCTTTTTCTCAGTCAGTAGTTGGACATAAAAAAAATGTAACCTCCCCTAGTAATCTACATGTATATATAGTATCCAAAAGGAAATTTTGATTTAATTGTTGAGCTGTGGTTATGAAAGAGCTGAAAAGAAAACTGAAGCTGTTTTTTTAAATTGCTAGAAATTTTTCAGAAACTGAAATGTAATGGTGCAAGTAGCTTATTTAATTTACTTCAAAAGTACAGAAACATGCAAAAAGTATTTGGTCACTGTCATTTTTTTACTATATATAATTTCATATATAGTCCAACACTTTTTTTTAATGTGGTTTTATATGAAATATATAGTGAAACACAACAGTGACAAAATACTTTTTGCACATCTCTGTATATTCATAACCTGCCTAGATGCTTAAAACTAAATGATTAAATTTTACAAAACAAATAAGGAAAGGTAATCCTTTACCAGCCATACCTGTTTCAACCAATAGAAACATGATTCCATAAAATCTTTTTTACTCAACCTATCATCCTGAAATAGAAAGTAAACACTGAAATATTCGCTTATAATTGATTATCAACAACAGCATTTTAACAATTGCATAGATAACTATCAATATCATCTGTTAAACTTGTGACAAGTAAATTTCTAAAACCAGTAACACAATTTAAATAGAGAGTAAAATTTTAATTTAGGCTAAACAAATTTACATTTAAAGTTATTTTTGAGGCCTATTACAGCTTGCCTTTTGGTATCAATATTAATTTTTTCCATTATTAAAGGCTTTATGGCAACTTGTAGATATTTGTAATTTATTGAATTTGGATGGCTGTCTCATAGACAATCATACTACATCTCCAAATTCCCTCCCCCAACCCCCCCAAAAATCATTGTGTAAAAAATCAGAATCAACCATTGGGTACCAGGATACTGAGCAAACAACCATTTAACCACTTTGGGTTTAAGAAATGAATCATAACTTGGTTCTATTTGGCCACAAAGTTTTCCAAATATGTCTTGTTAAACTATTTGACCAAAGGTAAAGAAGACGATAGGGTCCTTTGTAAAATAAGTTTAGCTATATGCCCTCTATAGATATGTAAAACTTTGATATAGGACCACTTAAAGAACATTCACATCAAAGTTCTTTGGTCTAGGGAATTGAAATGTGAAAATTAAGATGATGAACAGTATGTGACGAAGATATGGCAAGGTCACCTAAACAGAATCGACTGCCACATTAGTCCAAAGTATCTTGCATTTTCCATAAAATATATACAGAGGCTGTACTACAAAATCTATAAAATAATGTTAAGATC
Organism: Geukensia demissa; assembly: GCA_034783895.1. Lineage (NCBI taxonomy): Eukaryota > Metazoa > Mollusca > Bivalvia > Mytilida > Mytilidae > Geukensia > Geukensia demissa. The sequence continues at coordinate 761,634 of JARWCS010000013.1, read as the reverse complement.
AAGGATTTCAATCACTGCATCAAAATAAAAAATAGGTTTAACAACATGATTTAATTAACACACCTTAATGAACATGGAATTAATCAATGAAACTTTGTGTAAAAATAAGCTAATAACAACAAGGTATATAAAACAACTTGTGTAAAATGATTGCTGGTTATTGATTGAATAATAAACCTCCACATAAAACTGGAATTAGACAATTACATTCTAAATTTATAACACAGGGTGTTTATGACACTTCAACGTGCCAAGACCTGTATACAAAATCGCCTGACACATTGCATTTATACAGCATCTTTTATTGTCTAAATGGCTGTAGATTTAATTACACTTGAGATCTTCATTTTTATCATGTTTGACAGCCTTTTATATTTTATATTAGCTGGCGATGCTTCATAAAAAGTCATAAGAATAAGAGTGGTGTACATTAAAAGTTTTATCACTTTTTGTGAAATGATCACCTGAACTTTTATTTATATTTTTGTTATGTTTGTTGGAACATTATTGGTAACCAATTATTATTAGTTCCTGAAAAGAAGATTTTTAAGTGAATTTCAAATGGGTGCTATATTAAATCAAGTTCAGCTGAGGTGGTCATCTAAGGACTATTCTACCAAAGTTTCATACAAGATGATTTTAAACAAACCACTATATTGTTCCAAAATTTCAGTAATAGCTGCCATCTTGGTTGGCCAGCTGGGATGTCAGACACAATTATGGAACCCCCAGAGTAGCCAGGGGTAGAACTCCTAAGAGGCGTCGGTTGTGAGGAATGTATAAATTCTCAACTTATGACAGTAATGTCATTTGGAAGGGACGTAAAATAGTCAGTCCCATGTTGGTAGAATGCCACGCTTTCAGTATATTAAAAAAACGCCTTCACAACAACTTGTAATGCGTGGTTGTTAGTAGCCAGTTGATCAGGCTTAATTTGCTGCTCCCTAACCAAACAATCCCAATTTGACTTCCTGTGGCTAGAAATTTCCTCAGCCCTGACCCCCCAGCCCACCTCAATTATCAATTGTGTTTGGATTTTAAAGTAGTTGTCAGAAACAGTGAGTACTTTTTCAGGTCTGTAGATCTTATCTCTTGCTTTATTTGTAACAGCTCACACTCTGTTTGTAACTGTCTTTGTACTCTGTTTCAGCTTCCGGAGTTAAATCAAATACAGTTTATTTATTTGTCATATATTATCATACCACTTTGCCAGGTTAGAAAAGTGTTGAGCACTTACACACCTGTTAAACTTTGCCACATCTTTAGTGTCTATCCTAAGCCTGGAACTTGTAGTCCAGTGGTTGTAGTAGTTTTAATTTGCTACAGTAACAATGATTTATGTTTTAACCAATAAATTGTAGTTTATTGTTACACTGGAATAGTTTCACATTTAATTCTTGTTGGGCCTCCTACAGTGTGGATTTTTGTCAATTCTTGAAGGCTGAAAGGTTACCTACATGTAGATGTTAAAATACTTGTAACTTGTACTATGTAGAATAAGTAAACAAGTAACACTTTAACATAAAAACAACCACATCTACTGGTCTGACTGGATTACAGGTTCCTGGCTTGGAACAGGTACATAAAGTATGTGGCGGGTTTTAAAAGCATAAGTCTGCAATGAAAGGGACACAATTGGTACCCTTTGGAATTCCTACAACATGTTGATAAATTTTATCACCAAAACTGATGTAAATATTGTCAAGAAGAAAGTTAATTGAATTTGTCATCTCCTCACAAGTCCAGTAATTGTATCTCTTTTGTAGTAATCGTTTTCATCTGAGAAGAAAGTTCAATCACTGTTGAAGCAGATATAATTTTGATCTGTTTTATCAAATGCCCTCTCAATAAGATATGAAAATATTTGTTTAATAAAATTATTGGTTAGTGTAGTATAGACGGTGGAAAAATCATAAGTGTAAACAGTTTAAAATGGTTTATCAAAGCCCTTAATTAGTACATCTATTTAAAGGAAACTCAGAAAGTGATGTCTGATCCTACAAATTTATAGCCTTTATTTTAAGACAACTAAGTACAAAACTATGTCTCTATGTCATAAATTGGTTGTTAAACATTAAATAGTTTATGAATATTGGACTATTTGTTTACAGTTTTAATAACATAAACTAATTATGTGTACCTAGTATAAGTGGAACAAAATCAGTTTACTGATAGAATAATCAATATATGTCTAAATGTAGCTGATAGTTTCTCCAATACAGGAAAAACCATAGACAGGCTAATATTCATATTACAGTTATACTACAAACTTTCTACATGTTGTCTTGACCATTGTAGTATTTACAGATAAAGTGTAAATTTAACAAAACTTTGAATTAAATTACCATATTTATATTGGTTTAAGAAAGCTATGTATAGTGTAGCAGTAAAAAGGGTGCGAAATTTCTACCTGCAGTCTATTTTAAACAATAACACAGACAATGTCATTTTTATATAATTCAGTAATGGAACTTGCTCTTTCCTTTATTAAAAACGGCTTTTATTTAAGAGCTTACTATCTATTGCATGTTTTTTGGTGGGTTACTTTTAACTTTGGACTTAAAAAAAATATTCTCTTTTGATACAAACAATCCATGTACATGATAATCCATGTCCTTATTTATAAATTCTACCCTAATAGTAATACTAATGTAACAAACGTTGCTTCATTGTAATTTGTGCAGTACCCATAGTCCAATTACCATGGTTACATGTACATCTATCACTTTAAATTACTTGTGACTTGGATTTGATGTTGAGTCTTTACACAATAATCAGAGGCTCCTAGGAGCCTGTTAGCTCTCTGACATCTAGTATACAGTTGCCAAGACAAAGTTAACATTGAAACCATTCTGTTTAACTTTGGTTCTAATAGAGCAATCTGTTTTTAATGAAAATCCCATAGGGTCCTAAAATTTACTAAGTTTGGGTTAGTTGGCAATATTTGACTTTGTTTGTATATGGTACCATGGAATATAATTAACAGAAAATTATTTTAAAACTAGAGTTTATTTGCCTTTGAAACCTGTGTTTCACTTTGAGAAATATTTTCATATTATTTTTTTTTTTGCTTTGTCTTGAAATAATTTTATGTACAACTTCACCATTTGGCAAATCTGTGTGTGTCTTAGTGAATGTTGATTTTTACTTTGACCATTTTGGAATGGCCACATCAGCGTGACCATTTCCAATGACAACATCTGACAGTGTGACCATTCTAGCGTGGATACAACTGTGTGACCATTTTGGAACATCTACATCAGTGTAACCATGCATGAATGGCTACACCTGTGTTTAAAAAAAAAGTTTTGTTTCATTTTAGCAAGTAGTTCCAGACAAAAAGACATTTCAATAAATTTCCCATAGGGTCTTATGTTAAACTATGTTCAGCTGAGGCATCTCTGTTGGTTGGTGGGTTATGGCATAAAAATCTGAAAGGGATCTACCTGTGAATATTCCAACAAAGTAAGGTTTCATTTGAGGAATTGGTTCCAGACAAGAAGATCCCATACCCAATGTTAAAATAAGTTCGACTGAGGCAGCCATCTTGGTTGGAGGGTGAAATTCCGAAAGGGACCCATCTAGTGACCATTCCACCCAAGTTTGGTTCCAAATGAGTGAGTACATGTAGTTCAAGTTGACAAGATTTTTTAATGTGTTTTCCATAGGGACCTATGTTAAACAAAGACTTGCAATTTCTGAGAAGGTTTTTTTTTTTTTTAAATATTCCATTGCTTAGTGTAATGGCAGTCATGATGGTTGATCAATTGCAACCCCAGATATTATTCTGAAAGTGACCATCCAAAGACCATTCCAACAAAGTTTGGTCAAAATAGGCCAATTAGCTGAAAGAAGGGGGGCAGTCATGTGTCTGAGATTATTTCTGGAAATTGAGGTGTCTATTAAGTAATAATAAAAGAAAGGCAATCTCATTCTGCCATTTTATGTATTTACTGTGGGAGATAGATTCACACTACCCTGTCTCCCTTGGCTGAAACATCCTATCAGCTGATTGGTTAATGCAATTTGATTACTTTTTGGGAAAATTAGAATCATAAATGTTCAGGTGAAATTCACAATGCAAAACATTTCTAATGTTCCTGGTTACTTGGGAAAAGACAGAATTTCTCACAGTTGTCAACGATTTTCCCAAGTCTTCTATATACCAGTACACTTTATTAAGAATGCATTAGACTCCAGTCCAATGCAAAAGATGTCTGTACTCTGTTATGGCCACTGTACAACCAAATCAAAGGACCACCTTTATTGTTATAGTAAATAGAAATAGTACTATTTAAATACCACTGACTTGGTGGACAGTGAAGACTGATTGATACTACCTTATCTTGATCTAAAAGTTTCAGTAATTCCGATTTATGGTCTTCGTTTAAGGAATAGGCTTCTGTTCCATCAGAAAAAACTGCTGACAATAAATTATCTAACTCTTCTCCATCAATATACCCATCTCTGAAAGATGAAAAAAGCCTTTTAAATGAAGTATTTTAAAACTAAGATTTAGGTTTTTTAACCAGGAGCTTAAGATGATCCCAGGGTTCACCTGTAAATACATAGTAAATATGGACAAATGTCCCTGCCACTCTTATAAAGATTTAATCAAAGAATTCTTCTATCAATAAGGGATAATTGGAGCAACAAACATTTAATACAGTGTATATATTATTTTTACATTGTCTGTGAGCAGATCAGACTACTGTAGATATCGATTGAAGGACGATAACATCGCCCATATGGAAAAAGCAATACATGTATATAATAAATTCACCATGCATTTTAAAAAACACAAGAAAAATATTTATTTAAATATAAATATTTAAGAAAGGGCAGATTAAAAATTAAAGTAAGGTTTTTATAATTCAAAGACCAAATATACTGACTTCTGAATAAATTATGAGTGCTACACATAGAAAACATTCAATGAACTTGTGTAAATTTATTATTATTAATTGTAAACAGCAGTTTTGTTCTCTAGGCTATAACTCTCCCTCTTTGTAAATACTGTATATAGTATTGTGTATATATTTGTAATTTTTACCTCTCTGTACCATGTATGATGTACTGGTTTATGAGAATGATGATGATGATGCTGTAAAATTTCATCAGATGACAACCACTAGACTAGTCACATTGACAATTGATGAAAGGTACACATCTAACTTATATATCCATAGGCATAGCAATGGAAAAAATCCGGTACTGCCATACATGATTGTCAAGTAGCAAGGCGACTTCTACACCTCATGAAGCAATGTTTCCTTACAGCAGGGGTTGTTTCAGCACAAAAAAGTGGTATCATCAGACTATAACAGGTGCTATGAGTGTGTTGGTAAAAGGTTAATTACCATGTTAACCCAGTTAACATTGTTGCATAAAAAACTATTACTATGAGTCAAGTCAGCTGAGTAGTGATGCGACAAGTTTACACAAGAGGCAAAACCAGATAAGAGAGGTTTACTCCTTGAAAAGCCAAAAGGGCATACATGTATTGCATACCATAATTCACAATATTAATTCAACATTGGTCAACTTGTAGTAGCCACTAAGGATGATACCTCTGTTGGTGGTTCAGAAGTACCTGAGTATATTCAAAAGTCCAGCTGTCAAACTTGTCTGGCATGAATTTTACCACCTATTGTTTAACACAAATATCTGATAATAACCTAAAACTCCTGAAGTCTGCATTGCTAGTACATGTATTGCACATGACAGATGTCCTTCCTGCTGGCTTCGACTGCCTATTTTAGTTTGTTCGGTTATGAGTACTTCATTTTACAATACATGTATCTGGGTTTAGCTTTTTCTATGTTTTGGCTATAATGCTACTGATGAGACATTACCCCTTGATTATCAAAATTCACCATATTAGTTCAAAATTGGTAAACTTGTATTTTGTAATTTCATTTAGTACATAAACAAATACAACATGGCATATTTTTGTCAACTTCATTACATTTGACATGCTGTTTTCCATTTAAAATATATAATGTTATTCTGAAATAAGTTCAGCAAGGAAAGCACACGTGAACATCTCACTGATCTTGTATCACCACCAGATGTGATACATTTTTTTGGTTCAAAAAGGTTATATTGTGCAGTTTAATTTCCTTTATTTCTAGAGAAAATTCTGTACATTCTGTATATTATGTTGGCTAGTAAGCTTTATTTTCCACTATTGAGATATTTTTCGCTGATATAAGGTACATTACTATTATATATGCAAATTAATTTTATCTTCAACAAATGTATGTCATTATCAGATTATAGTAAATGTAGCAGTTACATGAATTATAAATTTCAAATTTTCCTGAAGAAACACTGCAACAGTACGTCACAGTAGTATTCAGATACATGTACATTCATATGTAAATGTTAATATTAATCTTGAAGTTGGAGCACTGTTGACAAAAAAAAATGAATTCTTGTCATGATTTTGATCAATAAAAAAAATATCCTTGAAACAAGTTATCTGGCCTACATGTGCATTTGCCCTTTTGAAAAAAAATTAATTTGGCTGACAAAATTTTCTGATTTTCCATAAAAATAGCTTTTATTTATTTATATTTTAGTAAATTAAGTTACGAATGTAAATTCACTTCCATCCAAAACAGAAGAGAAAACAATGAAGACAAATATATTATTACATATCTGTCCTATATCATTTGATAATCTTCTTCTGTTTGGAAAAACAATGACCTTTATAAACAAGTTTTTTTATACCAAATGATTACTGTAGATCCTGCTTACCTATCTTGGTCAAACAAATCAAAACAATATGCACACTGCTGAAGATCAAATATTTTTGCTTTGTTTATAAAACTTATAATAAATTTCCTCTGTTCCTCACTCATTTTGTGATATATATAGGCAGGTATGAAAGTATATAATGATTAGTATAAACAAAGTAGGTAAGAAGGTTAATCTTAATCCCATTTTCAATGGGGATTATTTAATGTTATGGGATACCAGTATATGTAACTTGTCATAAAAAATTTCAAAAATTGCACTGTATTACGACATTAGATATTTTTCTTAAAATTTTCCTAATTCGCAACTACATGGGTTGAATGGCAAAATTATTTAGAAAGTAATAAATGATTCAGCACCAAAAAATCATATACCTGATGAAGTTCTATCATAGAGCGAAAATTTGCATTTAATTTTTAATTTTTGTGTATTTTAACATCACGCATAACAGTGTTGTTACGATTAATTATCATCTCTAGACCTACATATATAAAAGGAGATATATAGGGACACCATACCCCATCTCCAAAAGAAACAGTGGAAAATAGTTGAATTTAGAATGTAATGAATTTAGACAAACACAATATTCAATCTGATTAAAATCATACTCTCATCTTGTTCCCGTTTACTGATGTGTCGCTATGTGAGAATCTGAAGAAAGGCCTTAGACATGCTGTTTGAATGACCTAGGGATAAATGGATAGATTGAACAACCATTTTACCGCTTCCAGGATCTTGGAAGTATGTACAACAAAATGATTGGTCAATCTATACATTGACCCTAGGTCATTCACACTGTGATGTCTACACTACAGCCTTTCTTCAGATTCTCACATAGGTAAACAGGAGGATTATAATATAATATATTGTGTCACTGGTTTGGACATATATTTGCCACTTCTTTTATTTTTAGTCAATTTATCAAGCATTCTATTGAAAGTTCAGATGCTATATATATACATGTATAATCCCATAATTTTTATTTTATTGCCTCTGTCTGTGTTCCATCACTTTTTAAACCTTGTGGATGTGTTGTAAAATTTATGTATTAATCAATTAGGAGTATATAACTTGCAGGCATAAATTGACAATTTAATGGTTGGAAAATAAATTTAGTGGCGATGCATTACACATATCTGTAAACCTCAAATCAAAACTGATGCTGGCAAATTTTAAACTCAATTCTGATACATATAATAAAATTATATTTAATCTGAAGATTTTAAAAAAATAGATTTATCATCTGTGAAATTCACTATGCTGTATAGTTATTTCATGAAGTAATCTCTTAACAGCAGCATGAGAACCAAAAACTGAGGTGCTTCACAAGCGCATCATGACAGCAGCATGTTGAAATTTGAAAGGTAAACAAATGATCCTTTGGGTAAGAGTGGACACAGTATTTTGCTGGACACC
>JARWCS010000013.1:643780-660204 GCA_034783895.1 Geukensia demissa | reverse complement strand
TATGGGAATTTCTTATTTTCATCTTCTTTTCAGAAACCAGTATTGGACTACTATTATGTTGAAAAACAAGCAGACAAATATCAAGCAATGTGTTAAATCTTTGTTCACAAGCCAAGTGAGCGATCACAGGCTCCTGGAAGCCTCTGTTTCGTATGAAGCTGACTTCATACAGAGCCTTCTACAGAGTTGGCACAATCTTTTATTTTCACATTCCGCTATATAGATGATGTCCTTTCACTGGATAACTGTAAATTTGGTGACTATGTTGACCTCATGTATCCCAATGAACTTGAAATCAAAAATACTACAGAAACAGAAAGGTCTGCTTCTTACCTAGACTTACACCTAGAAACTGACAGTAAGGGCGGTTCAGAAAAAAACTTTACGACAAGAGAGATGACTTTAATTTTCCGATTGTAATTTAACGCCTTCAACAATGAACCAGAGTCCACACCATAACGAAAGCTGTAAAATGTACAGAAATACAAAATGTTAAACTATTCATAAAACTCTAAAATCGACATAGTCCATTGAAAAAGTGAACGAATATCAATTAATGTCAATTATAACAACAACCAACGAACTACAGGTTCCTGGCTTGGGACGGGCACATAAGTATGTGGCGGGGTTTAACCGGTTGGTGAGCGCTCAATCTTCCCCTAACCTGGGGCAGTGGTGTGACAAAACAGCAATAAAACACACTATAAAAATCGGATGAAATGGATTTAACACTTGAGATCGATTCTGAAAACCATCAACAAATACAATTAAAACTAATACTTGTTACAACAAAAGTATCGACCTCGAAAGAGTACTCGCAGTTGGTGTCTGATAGTTAAAAACCAAAAAGCAACCGATCAGGAAACCAAGTTTTCCTTTACAACGGTATCAATATAAATACGTCCAATTGGATTTAGTATTTAAATATCATTAGAAGTAGTATATGAAATGTATATATATTGTAACGGTAAATCAATTAATGATGAATACGTCTGTTGATTCAAAATCATGTTTAAGATCAACAATTTACATAAACATCATGTTGAAAACATGTTTATGTTTGAAAAAGGCACCCAGTTTCATTATGAAAATCAATGTGATATTCGTATATGCATGTGCAATTTTTCCCCAACTGTCAAATACTAATCACGTGTAAAATATGAATCGGACAATATCTTCATAATATGAAATATTTTTTCAGCAAGTGTATAAAACAGTAAAGAAAGTTCGGAATCAAATTCACACTGTAAAAATAAGCATATTTGGTGTTTTGAGATATGTATTTTAACCACTGCCAACATTTTTAAAGTAAATCTTCTACTCGTCAAATTTAATTTATATTTATAACACCCATCTGACTTGGTATAGGCACTAATAGATGGAGGCTATTGGTAAAATAACTTAATTAAAAAAAACATGGTGGGTATTGGACGGTAAAATAAATAAAAACTGCATGGTAGGTACTGGATATTAAAATTAAATAAAAACTTCGTGTTGAGTATTTGGATAGTAGAATAAAATAAAAACTTCATGGAGAGTTTTGGAAAGTAAAATTAAATAAAAACTCGATAGTAAAATTAAATAAAAAATCGATAGTAAAATTAAATAAAAAATCGATAGTAAAATTGAATAAATATACTCGATAGTAAAATTACATAAAAACGTCATGGATAAAGGAAAAAGAGGTTTCACATAATGTTATCTTTTTTAATCTACTAGGTATAATAATTTAGGGGGATCTGGAACCCACGGAGGTCCGCCGTTCGCAGCTTATTGTATCCTTTCCCACAGCCTGTTGTGCATGTGGAATGCAACAATGTCCTGTCCACATTTTTAATGATTTGTGTTTAAATCAATTTAATTCTTGGTTCGGTTTGAATATTACAAAAAGAAAAATGCTACACAATCTTGAAGAACATTAATTTTGTCCCATCGCGAAAAAAACTATACATAATGATCTGCAGTTGCAAATTAACTTTTTTTCTTGAAATTTTTATTCCAGATGTTTTCGCAAAAAATGTCATTGTCCCAATCAAATTCTTTTTCAAAATCTTTCTGATAGATCATGTGTTTTGTTTGTATTAAGTTCAAATGTACATTTTTTTTTTGTCTCAAATATTTTCTGTTAATTTTCGAATTGTAATAAATTATCCTCTTACAAAAGAAGAAAAAACAGAATAGTAACATTAATCAGCACGTCGAGGGTCTAGCAACCCTAGATATATAAGAGAAAATCCTTAGTGCGGATTAACATTAAAATTTGCTTAAATTTCTAGCGTCGTTGCAAAATACCATTAAAGCTATTCTGTTGTTAATCCACTGTATGTTGTTTATTTTGTATTTGTTATAGATCAAATTGGCTTCTGTCTGTTTTGTAAAGAAATATATAAATATTGATATTAAAAGTCTGAATATCCAAGAGTCGGCAAATATATGAGTAATAATAATTAAAAAAAAACTGAAGAATCCGTCAATTTCCACATATCTTCTTTATCGCTAGTACTTTCACTGCTCTGCACACAGGCGATCGTATCATATATTTTCATTTTAAATAATATAACATGTAGGAATTAGAGTAAAATATGTTATACATCTTGCTTTAATGGTAGGTAAAAATATCAAGAGAACTATCATTTCCACCCTCTTTGAAGATTTAATAAGAATAATGTGTCGAATTTCACTCCTGTATTCTTATTTCTTAAGACATATTAAGCCGATTAGTACTTATCTTTTTCGCTGTCTTAATCCGAGAAATGTCATCAGATTACAAAGAATATTTCACAAATTATTAAATAGTAAAAGTATGGTCATGCTGTTATCATACCTGGTGTTAATCGGCAGGTTTACAAGATTTGTCTCTGGACTTTGGAATTAGTCTTTTTTTCTTCTTTTCTATTCTCTTTTTTTTATTTCATTTTTTATTCAATTTCCGTAATAAAACTATGTTATTTCTAATTTGCAATTTCATTAATTAACACTATATGTATTATTAATAATTATTAAGTTACGGAACTTTGCTCCTCCTTATCTGAAGAACTGATTGAATATTCGACCAATCGAAGCGAACCAATGTCAGATTATTCTCCAAAATGTCAGCTAAATATCTGATACAAGTGTTGAAAGCTTAATGAAACCCCGCCTCTATTATTATCAGAGAAATGCCGCTTCAGGCGTAAGAACACTGTATTCTGAGAATAAACAGACTATAGACTATCGCATTAGGACAGTTTTAGTTGGTAGATTTAAATTTTTGTCTCAACAAAAATTTTAAGTAAATATTGTATTGCAAAATATTTAAAAATCGCTTTGAAAACAAATCTTTAAGACGTGTTGAGATTTTACAGGACAAAAATAATAGTTTTCTATTTACACGAGTGGACATGCATTAAAATTAAAAATTTACAAAGTGAAGTGTTCAATACATGCTGGAGGAGGCTATGGTCGAAAAATCTAACCTTGCCCTGTCCGAGGGCGGATTCGACAACCCCCACTACTATGGCACAGATATACCATACGGGGAACATCATGCTGGGAGCAGGGTGAGTATCAATTTATTTAATATACATATAGAATTTGTAAAAAAAAAACTGTCATAAACCTTCAGAAGAAAATACACCCGCTCATTTGCAGTATGTGGCAACACCCATTATTTGGAGAAAAAATATCAGATAACATGACAGAAAAAAACTATATGACTGTTTGTCTTATTTTCTTTTGAAAATATGCTTAATAACAGAAAATCAACTGCCTTTTTGGCAAACAAAATAAACTGCCTTTTCATTTTGGCAAAATAAACTGTATAATATTATAAATACTAAAATATGTGATAAGAGCTAAGTTGGGATGGAAATTAGTGTTCATATTTAAATAATTCATGAAATTGAATTAAATCTAATTTTCTCATAAATGTGATAAAAATGTATTTTATAGGAAATCGGTAATAAAGCAAGATGGTGAGAAAGATTCAGGCAAAGAGGTGGCGGGGTTAATCTGTCGGCATTTATTGTGTTAGACAATCGTGATAATACGATTAATTTGACCGCAAATTAGGTGATAATAGAATATTGTAAACTTCCTGGGTATTTATCGAACTTAATCATTTCCCGATGCAAATTACATAAAAAGAAACACATTGCATTTCTAAACCGTCCATAAAAAATTGTATGAAAAAGCAAAAAGTACATATGTGAATATCTTTTAAATAAGCAAATTATAAAGCATATAAAACTGGAGTAACCTTGTCAGCCTAAAAACTTTTAAAAAAAATTTGAATATACGCAAATGCTTGAAAATGTATAAAACTTACGCAAATGCTTGAAAATGTATTAAACTTTTCTCAATCTCTTAAGTTTTCACAACTACTAGATAATCGTTTTTGTGCATGTTTGAATTTTAAAAAACAAATTGCATGCTGCCTAAATTTCCGTCAATTGGGTGTTTTCGCTTATCACTGATGTGTCACCATCGAAATACTCCGCTATTTATCACCCGTGCAAGATGCTTATCGAAAGATTGCGAATCTGTCAAATTCAAACGAAACTGACGTATGAAATTAAGGGGGACAGATTGCAGATAAAAGTTATGTCGTTTAAAATGTCAGCCTCCGAAAAATTCCAATATATGCAAAATACGACACTTATACATTCATAAATTTCATTATCATTTGTCGGAGAAATTTGTCAAGTTAGCAGAGTTTAGAAATAATGCATTTCCACCGATTTCAAACATGGAAAAAATTTTGAACATGTGCAACTGTCTAAATAATTAAAAGTTTACATACTTCAGAATCGGGTTACATGTCAAATACTAATTTCGGTGTCAGTTACAATCATATATATTTTATCAAATAAAATAAAAATTTCTAAAACGTGAGGGCATCTATATTTTGACTATTTAAAGTTTCTTTTGGCGATGTGGTGCGGACTCTTTCACATTTTTATTTTCCTCTTTTTGCAAAAATAACAAGAAACTTGAGATTCGGCGACAGGAACAAACCGTTTATATCGCAGACGACAAAACGGACGTATTGGGCGTGACGAAATTTGCAGTTTTACGATTGCATATCTTTGGACAGAATATTTTTAATTATTTTAGAGGGAAATTGTACGATTACAATAACATTTTAATTTGATACTAAGCAGCTGTGTATGATTTGAACGAGTGCTTGAAGTTTCCGATTATTTACTTGAAATTAAGTAAAGCTGGGTCACGTGCCGATAATAACATACCACGAATATTTTAATTACATAGGACTTTTGGTTAATTGTTGTAAACATACGTTCTATTAATAAAATCCAAACGAATTGAGAGGTTGACAAAATTGAATCTGAAATATTGAATTGTCACGCAATTGCTACTTCTAGCCACTCTGACAACACCATATAAAATCAGACTATGAAATGGGCAGAACGTCCCCCCTGTATTTTTAGATTAGCTCACAGACATTACAGTTTTAGCTTTACATAAAATCTCATAAGAAAATATATCTCCAGTTTCTTGTAAAAATCATTTTGATGGGTCATACAACATTTTTTTTTAAAATTCAATATACTTATATAAATATATGACTATCAAAATTGTATGCAATTTCGAGATATTAATATGCACTGCAATAGATAAATTGTATATGGAATAACAATTAATTTATTTTTTCCTTATTATTTTCGCCTTTGAATCTAATAGAACATGTTTAACCCAACCGCATGTTACATGTGCCTATCCCAATGCAGAAATTATCTTGGTGCCATTTGTATTATTTTCATATCCGTTGTTATATTTCTGAACTTCTCCGTTTAACATTTAACAATTTTACTTTATATTTCATCAACTGCTTTAGTCACTGCTTATATAGAGAGTTTGGATCACTTACTCCATGTCTCTTCTGTTTTGTAGTATTGTTCTAATTAAATAAGATTTCGTTATGATATGCAGTCAAAACAGATTTAAAGCTGAGACAATATTGGCAATTGTAAAATCATTTTTATAAATTGTAATTTCTTATTTATTTATTTTATAATTTTATTACTATTGGTGGTTAAAATTAGTTCTTTGGTATATAAATTAATAAGACACGTCTTCGACAATCATAGATAAATTGCATTAATTTTGAAATATGAATGTCCTCCTTGAGGTCCGCGTTCCCATTTTTCAATCAAGTAATTTTCAATATTTTGATTTTTTAGACAATGCCCGTGCTGAATAAGTTTGAAAGCCAAAGTTTTTGCGCCGGGTGTGGGATTCGAATATTGGATAGATATTACCTCCTAGCAGTGGATAAACAATGGCATGTTTCTTGTCTGAAGTGTTCCGATTGTAAAATTCAACTAGATTCCGAACTTACATGTTTTGCAAGAGGAGGAAATATATTCTGTAAAGATGATTATTACAGGTAACTATAGGAATAATAGATTTCGTTTACTCCCTCTCAACACATGTGCATGTGTCTGACAAAATATTAACATGCAAGTCCTTATTTTATCCGCCTCTCTTCACTGTAGGCCACAGATTTTACGTGTTTGTCTCTGGAGAAATGAGACCACAAATTCTGGGAAAATGTTTTGAACTCAATATCAAGATTATGAAAACGGTGTTTTATTTACAATTCCTAATTTACATTCGAACAAGACAGATTTTAATCTTCTAACTCTTTATTTACACTTACTTTTTCTCTTTATATTTAATATGTAGGGTGGTGTCCTTCACGCCGATGTTCATACTGAAACAAAATTTCTTTGAAAAAAATAAATTAAAAGTTATTGATTCTTTCATAAAAAGAGATCCTTTATTTACACAATGTGATGAAAGATTTCAAATGTTTAAATTCGGTTATTAAAAATTCTGACTCAAATAAATGTATATATACGTTCACCTTATATACGAAATTTCAATAAAACAATTAGAAGATTTTAATTCTAAAGCCCGTCTCCGGTGGTACATTCACCTTGTGTATAGAAGGATACGATTATTTATCCGGAAATTTAGGTCCATCAAAGATTTCTTTCTATTTAGTTATTTAAATATTTGTTTCAATTTCTAAAATGTCAAAGGTGTCCTTAAATTAACAAAATAAATATGAAAACATTTGAATTTGCTTGTTTCAAGTGAGGACTTCATAAATTATGTAAATATTAGTTCCCCTGTGTATGTTCATGTTACATGTCTAAAATCGTTTTGAGTTAAAAGATGGTAAAAACAGAAATTTATTAGGTCAATAACTGAAAAAATAAGAGGATACTTTTGTTGAATTTAAAGATTAATTCGTTGCGTTTTTAATTTTTTAAATTATCATTTTAACAAAAAAAACAGAGGACACAATCGTAAAAACGAGGAATATGTTTTGGATATTGTTAATCTCGACTGTCATTTGGTGGATGGTTGTCTCATGAACCATCATGTCACAAATCCTATTTTATATTAATGTTTAATTGATATATATTATTGGCTTGTTTGTTACTGAATTAACTTACTTACTTATAATTTTCTTAACTCATTCATTATTGCATTTAGAGGCAGAATGCCTCTCGGAACTGATTGCAATTTTTGTATGCTGAATGCCACATACACTGTTTTCGGTAACATTTTCAACTTCTGACTCAGGTTCATGCAATGAATAAAAATGAATAATAAAAAATCACAACATTAAACTATGTGGGCACACTACAAAGACAAACACAAATCAATTTGTATTGGAAAATGTTCTCTTTTTCCTACCCTACTTAGCGACTCCGATGTCGGCGGGTCTCTTTTGTGAACATGGATAATCTGTTCTCAAACCTTATAATTTCATATGCCCCGCATGGTTAGGTATTTATCGTCCGTACAATACAACAATTTAGTAGTGGCATTCTCAACTCGCCCGTTTATTTAACCTTCCTACATGAATCTTGGTGGTCTTATTACCCCTTTTCATTCTATACAAATATTTGAATAAGTTCATCTTTTAGGTATCATATTTTTAATATTTTGAGGAACAAGTGCGTGTACTTTAAACTCAAATAATGATCAATCATTGAGTTTATTAAAGATTTAAAGTAATCTTTGCACTTAACAGTTTTTATTCACTATATATCGAGAGCTAAAATAAGAAAATAAAATTGTTGGCATTTATTGAAATGTCCTTATAATATAATAGATATGAACTCTATATACAAGCTCTTCCTTCTGATGCAGAGGTTACCCTTATAGCTTTGTTTAGATTCCGGTTTATTTAGATTGTTTAAGTATCTGATGTTTGTTCTTATTGTCCTTGTATAAAAACCAGATTTCCAACTTTTTGACTGCGAGCACTGTTGACGAGTAATCAGTCAACGAAATGACAAAACAGTGCATCAAATTAAAATTGTTATTTTGTGATATATATTGATCGACGTACTATATACAGAGTAGGAGAGAAGCTACACACTCAGATTTAAACATGGAGCGAATCCCCCGTCAAACGTATTCTCCCAACCGCTTCATCCCATTACACGTGTTGATCTTGATTTTATTCAGAACAGCTGACTACGACAGAACCTGGAAAGGGCCATTTTCGCAATTTCTATACAAAAACATATAAATTTTTTTACAGAGTATACATGGAAACTTTCAATAGAAAATGATTTTGATAGCAAATGCCAAAGTTGACCCATTGTGAGCACTGTATAAGCAGGCCATTTGTGGGGAAATAGCTTAATACAAAGAAATTACATGTGGAAAAATGACTTTCCAAAGCATTGTGAATACAGAGATATTCGATATGCGCTCCAATGCGTTGTTAATGTGGAGATTATTCATGTCAAAAATAGCCTCCCATTGCATTATCTGTGCAATGCTATTCAATTTGAAAAGCTTCCCAATGCACAGTGTGTGCAATGCCATTCTATTTGAGAAAATATTCAATGCGATAAAATATAGCGTCCAAACGCCTAAACAGGACAATGTATTAAATGTAAGAAAATAGCTTTCAAAGGCATATTATAGTATACGAAACGAAATTTGACACAACATTATAGAATCTCTATCAAAATCTTTATCCAAATTTTCACAATGAAATATATCAAATATATCGTTGAAATTATAAATTTTGCTGCAGCTGAAGCTGTAAAAATCATTTTAACTTAAATTAAAAAATTTCCCCATAGGATGTAATGTTAATTTTTTCGACTTATTTGTAAATTTGCTCCATTTTGTGGGTGCAATCAACCAATGTTCTCGGGTGACAAGACATGGTAAATTTATTCTTTGGGGGTGGGTGGGGGGTTATGTCAGATAAAAGATGAAATTTTAATAATAAAGTTAAATTATAGTCTATAGTTATAACACTGAACCACGATTTTGTCTTTAAGAAAATGCCATTTTGAGACATTTTATCAATGTAAAACATTTAACATAGAGCGGTAATGAGATTTTTTTGTTGTTGAGAAAAACTGAAATTTTAACTGCAGACTGTGTTTCGGCAAAAATTAGAATGCCAACGATATATAAAATGACATACTTCATAGCTGAACTTTTGATTTATTTTGATTGAAGTCGTGGCAAATTCGTTTGGTGTACGTATAGAACGAAATATGTTCAATGCAAGAATAGAAAAGGGTAATGTATTCAATATGTTTTCAAGCGCCATGTCAGGGCGATGTATTCAATTTAGCTCAAAGGCATTTTCAGGACCAAGATTTTCCATGCGAGAAAATAGCTTCCGAACGCATTATTAGTGTAGGACAATGTAAGAAATTACTTATCAAGCGCATTTTCAGGGCAATATATCCATGGAATATATTCACTGTAAGAAAAAAGCTTTCAAATGCATTTCCAACACAAAATATTCAATTGGAGAAAAAGCATTATCAATATATAGTGATAAATTAAATTTCCAAATGCATTGTCATTTTACGCAAAAACATTCAGTGTGAGAAAACAGCTTTTAAATTACAAAGATGTACACGTACTTTCAAGTTTTAATCTTGAACTTAAAATTTGTTTTTGACTATTTTAAATGCATTATCAAGGAAGGTTTATACCACATATACACATTGTGTTCAATTTGAAGACCGTCCAAACAAAATTAGACCCTCACCAATGGAATATAGCTTTTGCAGATGGACTTTGCAAAAATATGTAATATTTTCTTAAAACACCATACCACGAATTGTACTTTTTATTTCTGTATTTTGTAAAGAACCCCAAGGTAGAAATACAACAATCATGGTTGTGTGAGGCTTTTATGAGATCGATATGATTTTTCAAGCTTTTGAAGAGTAAAATAAAGAAATAAGATAGCTTTACGTGACAAAAATAAATACATTTCTGACAAAGTCTCAAGATGAAGTATTTTTTTAAGTCTGTAATCTCTAATATAAACAAAAACGAATTTTCTTGTACTATAGTGTTAGAAATTTGAAGATATTTAAGATCTGTGAAGAGATTTTAAAGCTTTCTTAACCTTGATCTATGATGAAATTGAATAGTAAGTTTACTCTTTATTCGATGAAAAAAATCATCCCACACAGTGAATTACGCTTATAAAAAACACATATAAGTTTTTTTTTACTGTCATAATATAAATTCAATTTTACTGTGCCGGATAGAAATTATAGGCTTGGTTCACAAACTGTATTCTATTTGAATCGCGGACCAGGGACGTCCCCTTCACACGTATATATGCAGACATATATTTGCTTTCCAAAACTCGAAAACAATAACATGCTGTTTACTCTCATTTTAAATCATTCTTGTGTTATGTTTGATTTTCGTTCTCATGTCTTATCGGCAGTTGCTTAGAAGTACGAAAATGACATTGTCGAGTTGGTTATTTATTTGCATGCAGTAACTAGCTATTGCTGCTTGCCACATGCAGTAACTGACTAACTGTATTTGTGTCAGAAACTGGCTAGCTGTATTTGCCGCATTAAATGGCCATCTGTAATTTTGCGTCAGAAACTGGCTAGCTGTATTTGCCACTGGTTATATCAGTATTTGCCGCAGTACCGGCTAGCTGTATTTAGAAAAGTAACTGGCTAGCTGTATTTGCCGCAGCACCGGCTATCTGTATTTAGGGCAGTAACTGGCTAGCTGTATTTGCCGCAGTACGGCCTAGCTGTATTTAGAGAAGTAACTGGCCAGCTGTATTCAGGGCAGTAACTGGCTAGCTGTATTTAGAGCAGTAATTAGCTAGCTGCATTTGCCACAGTACCGACTAGCTGTATGCATGGCTAGCAGTATTTAGAGCAGTAATTGGCTAGCTGTATTTGCTGCAGCACCGGCTAGCTGTATTTAGGGCAGTAACTGGCTAGCTGTATTTGCCACAGTACCGGCTAGCTGTATTTAGAGAAGTAACTGGCTAGCTGTATTTAGGACAGTAACTGGCTAGCTGTATTTGCCAAGTACCGGCTAGCTGTATTTACCACAGTACCGTCTAGCTGTATTTAGGGCAGTAACTGGCTAGCTGTATTTAGAGCAGTAATTGGCTATAGCTGTATTTGCCGAAGCACCGGCTAACTGTATTTAGAGCAGTAACTGGCTAGCTGTATTTGCCGCAGTACCGCCGAGCTGTATTTAGGGCAATAAATGGCTAGCTGTATTTAGGGCAGTAACTGGCTAGCTGTATTTGCCACAGTACCGGCTAGCTGTATTTAGAGAAATAACTTGCTAGCTGTATTTAGGGAAGAAACTAGCTAGATGTATTTGCCGCATTAAATGCTTGCTGTATTTACAGCAGTAACTGGCTAGTTGTATTTGCCTCGATCAGTAACTGGTTAACTGTATTTGACTTAGTTTCAAGCTAGTCTCTTTTGCATTAGAAACTGGTTAGCTGTATTTGCCACAGTAACTGATTAGCTGTGTTCGCCGCAGCCATTTGATATCTGTAATTGCCACAGTATCAGGCTAGCGGTATTTTTCACAGTTACTGAAGAGCTGTATTTGCCACATGTAGTAAATGGCTAGCTGTGTTTGCCTTAGTAACTGGCTAGCTGTATTTGCCACAGAAATTGGTTAGCTGTATTTGGCAAAGTAATTAGTTAATTAATTTGCCACAGTATTTGGCTATATATAGCTGTATTTGCCGCAGTAACTTGTCATAGCTGTATTTACCGCAGTTACTGGCTAGCTATATTTGCCACGGTAACTGGCTATATATAGCTGTATTTTCCGTGGTAACTGGCTAGCTATATTTGACGCAGAAACTAGCTGGCTGCATTTACTGCATTAACTGGGTAGGTGTATTTGCCGCAGTGACAGGCAAGTTGTGTTTGCCTGAAACCACTGAATTTCTATCCATATTTTTTATACTCTCGGTTTGTTAAGATTCAACCTGATCGTTTCCGTGTTGTTTATTCCCAAATTCCCTCGTTCACAATATTGTCTGCGGACGTTCCATGTGATTTATGAGTTATTTCGCCTCAGGTGTATATATGGGACTGTGTCATGGAAACGGGAGACGGGGAGAAAGAAGATATGAGTTGGAGAATGTAAAGGAAAGTAGGAGAAAGGAGAAAAATACTCCATATCCGCCCACATATATACATGTATAGTCATTAGTTGTTAAATTATGACAAGCTGGTTCAAAAAGATTAAAAAACGTTTTTCGCGACGTTAATTGAACGTTGGATTATATCTTGTATATTGACGTTGATAACGTGACCATTTACAAACAGACCCTCAAACAAACCGATCTAAACAATACATTCTGACCAAAAAACTAATAAACTGACTTTTGAAACACTTTGGACAATCTACTAATAAATAAACTTTTGAAACATTTTTGGCAATCTAATAATAAATGGACGTTTGAAACATTTTGGAAAATCTACAAATACCATTTTGGACAATACACTCATAAATGGACTTTGAAACATTTTGGGCAATCTACTAATAAATGGACCTTTGGCCATTTTGGACAATCTACTAATATATGGACCTTTGTAACATTTTGAACAGTCTACTAATAAATGGACCTTTGAAACATTTTTGGACAATCTACTAATAAATGGGCCATTGACCATTTTGGACAGTCTACTAATAAATTGACCTTTGAAACATTTTTCGGGAATCTACTAATAAATGGACCTTTGGTCATTTTGGACAATCTACTTATAAATGGACTTTTAAAACATTTTGGATAATCTAGTAATAAATGGACCTTTGAGAATTTTTTGGACAATCTACTAATACGTGAACCAGTCTGGACAATATACAATCTACCTTCTATTTCTTGTATAAATAAAAAAGACCTATAAGAGCCAGTCTGGACAACATGTTCTCCTCCAAATATCAATAAATAGACCTATGAGCCAGTCTGGACAACACGTTCTCCTCCAAATATCTTTAAATTGACATCTTAGCCAGTCAATAAATAGACATGTGAACCATTCTGGACATAACAGTGTATCTTCTACTCCAGGTTTTAATTAATTTCCCTGTGAGCCAGTCTGTACAATATACAGTATTCGCCATGCAATAATAAATAGACTTATAAACCAGTCTGTTTACGAGGTGTCTATATATCAGGAGTTGTAGCGTCCTAACGCTATCTGCTCGTATCCAAATTAGTTATCAAGGCAAATCTGATAGTCTGAAAATATGAATTTGTTTCTTATCTGTAATAAATAGGAAATATAAGTAATTTATTTTTATTTCAATAATTAGGAATATCCACTATTATTCAACCATGTAAATTGGCACCAGGAATTCTAGTTTTCCCTGATTTTCAATTATGAATTTTAGAAATATTGTTGATCCATAACGCGACATGAATTGATAAAAAGTCACTCAAGATATGAAATGCTGTATGATTTCCCTACTTCTTAGTACTGATCTGTCAATTCTGAAATTATTACAAAAATATTTAGTTATAATTCCTCGTTCCGGACCACCAACCTTGACGAACTTTTTCGTCGTTTTCCTGCTTTTTAAGCATTTAAGAACTCGATTATATCAATAGTTTTAATACGATCGCAATTGCAGGAATCATTGAAAATTTTATTGACAGACAAAACTTGAAGTTCATTGGTGGGGAATCTAGCATTGGGCGAAGCTAAGCTTGAAAATGTCATTTGAAACTTGATTTTTTACTCGCATGATTTAAATCTTTGGTTTTGTCAGTTGGTAAAGAAATTGTACCTCGGTGCTGTACTGAGATGAACTTCTGATTGGAAGGAAAATCGTTTTACCAGTAATACGAGCGGGAGGGTACCTTAGTACGTTTAAGTTGTATATGATTATACCAGTTGCAAGATAATGTTTTTATACATGGAAGGAGAAACATATTTCGAAGACTATCAATATTTCTCTATTTTTTCAATTAATTTCGGTTCAACTTTCTGGCGTTATGATATATTTTCGTAAATCAACACGTAGCGGAGTAATATTTATTCCAGTACAGTATGACCTTGGAAACCCATTTTGATTGGCTAATTGAAAAACCGCAAATTGAGTGCCGGATGTGGCTTCAGGGTGCTCACGGTAACCAAGCAGAGAAAAATGACATCGAAAAGCCAATAGACAAAGACTTTTTGTTTCCACTTTTACTATTTTGTTTTCATTCTATTTTTTTATTATTAGTCGATCGAAAGGATATTTTGTGACCAGTTTATATTCTAGTATGATTTAGAACGAAATTAAAGACGTAAAATTTCAAATTCATCGAGAAACCTGAACGAACAACAGGTGGACAAAATATGCAGGTGTTTGAAGACCAACGGAACTCGATCAAATTCTTCAGTTTCAGAAAAGGTTAAAGATCAAAGCCTGCAAAGATTTTGAGAAATATGATGAGCATAGTTTTGTACCTAACTAAACATTAATCAAATTAATATAAAAGAATTCCTTAGTTAGAACAATACAACCTTCCCAGATGGTCTGCCAAAGCCGGAACAGATGACGAGTCTGTGCGAGCTTTGTGTTTGAAATTATGATTGCCAGATGTAAATCCCTGTGTTTTTGGTACAGAGAAATATATTCCTAAATATAATAGAATAAAGAAACTGAAGAGCATAATTCTGTCTAAAATCGATGTGGTGGCTCAATGTTATTCTGTTTATTACATTCAGATGCAGACTCGCGCAAAATGTCACGCCCACCGCTACGCCCAATGTGCAAAACTTGTAGTGGTTGCAGATGATTTTGGTCTACTTAGTTGCTTATTGTGGCGAAACGACCCATTTTGATGACCATCACTCTCAGATAATATTCGTTTTATTTTCTTAACAAATGTCTTTAATGATATTTTGTCATATTATGCCTATTAGCTTGTATATTGCACAGACCATGCATATTGTTATTGAAAACAATAATCCGTTATTTTCTGTCAGACTTTTGTTCATATATGCTTTAAATAATATTGACAACAGTCGTTTATTTATGTAAATATTATTTATTATATTGTCGGAGGGGGCTCTTGGTAGAACTGTGACTTGAGTTTGCTCCCCCACATTTTTCATATATTTCCGTTTTCAAAAATTATACCTTTTCATAAATAGAAAAAAATGCAACCCATATGGCCGTACCTTCCATTTTTAAGTCGTGGTGTGTCCGTATTGTTTTTGAAAATGTTTTTATTACACTCTTTTAAGGACCTTATCACATATTTCATCGTGAATTTAATAACTTTATATATAAATGACTTTAATGAGTTGAAAAAAGCTACCTATTCCAGCGGCACGTCTCTAATTCATCACATATCAGAAGAACCGAGATTGTCGACAAAATTTATTTGAACAAAACAAAAAAAAAATTGATAAAAAAGCGCTAAAGGCTCAAGATATTTTTTAGTAAATCTGTTGCAAAATTTGCAGACATTTTCCTGATTTTTTTGCGTCGGAATAACCATTTTTTCTATTCACGGAACAATCTGTCTTTTAGGTAAAACATATCCTCCTCTTCAAGTTGTATGCAAAGAGGTAGGAATGATATGAATCACTATAATAAGCACTGAAAACACAACAAAGATATTTTGCGATTTAAATCTTTAATTGAAATGACAATTTGAAAATAAACTGTGCATTAACTATTGAAGTGTCATAATTTTTAACTGGAATTTATAAATTCCATTTATTAAATATAGTTTAAATAATTTGTTTATCAAAATTGGTCTAAAATGAAACTATTCTGGTGGAGTGCAAGCACGGTGGTCCATCTCTAATGTAATAATGACATTGCAATTTTCACTTGTTTTCTTTAGGGTATTTTATAACGTTTCCGGATATTTCTATAGCAGCCCCATCGAGGGAATTCAATACAATTAATACAATTGTCTTCTTAGATTGTAGCCTATCTTGCTACCTAATCCAAGTGTAAATATAAAACTTCTGCTGAAGTTAGAATTGTTATTGTCATATCGAAATTTAGCCAGTAAATGAAGGAATTCAGCAGTTTTAAAAGTGTTCCATCGGAAATATGGATAGAAAAAAGTAAAAGACGCGAACTAAATGTCAAGATGATACCAGAACAAA
>JARWCS010000013.1:580324-595212 GCA_034783895.1 Geukensia demissa | reverse complement strand
GTGTCGTGCCCCACGGAAATTTAGTGAATGAGAGTAAACACCTCAACACGTTCACATCTTCCTATTTTTAGCGCCTAACATGTCTGATGAAGGTAAATATAGAAAAGATTGTGTCTTTCTGTCATATATTCCATATACTTTCTTTTATATATTACTTAATAAAAAAAGGATGATGATGAGATTTGGCTTTTGTATTTTAGCAATGAAAAACTATTTGTTCTTGCAGAATGAAGATGGTAAAGACACTGATAATGAGACATCACAGAAAAAAGGTAGGAAATTAATCTTCCAAGTTTCTATTGAGATCTTCTTGATTAAAATAATATGAAATTCTTGACTTTGAGATCAATAAAAAGAAAACGGTTTTTATGAGAAAAAATCTTCGAGTTTTTAGCTTTTGAAGGTGGTTAACCCATTTCCTTTTGATGTCCTTGTAATTAGTTTGTGTGAAAATCTTGGTCATTTTTACAAATTATTTTATCAAAATTTTAGATTACAAGTCAGACTCTGAGATATACACAGAACCAAAAGCAACTGGAGGGGATAAGAGTCTCGACAAACTGAAAAAACTCCATCTTGATGAGCGATACCTTACAAAACGAGAGCAGAGGTTACGAGATCGAAAGAAGACTGCCAAAGAATTGCTGGATTGGAAGAAACGACTGGATGAAGAAGAGAGGAAGATTCTTGAATTGGAAAAGAAAGCTTTAAAAGTTTGGGACCATGGAGAGAAAGAAAGGAAGAAGGAAAAAGAACCAGAAAAATCAAAGATACCTACCAAGAGAGAGGTCAAAGGTAAATTAATTGTAGTCTCAAATCAAGCCAATTAACAATACATTTATCTTAGAATTTCATTTATTGCATACCTTTAAAACTACTAATTTAACAAAATTTATCCTTATACAGTCCAACTGCAGTCTAACCTCCGTCTATTGATTTGATTGGCTCAAACACCAAGAATGTCTCAAATCTGTTTTTCAGACCATTTGTGGATTTTTATATCCCTATGAACAAAGTTTTACATAGCTTATAGAAACTATGTGTAAAATGTTGTATGCAGAATACAGAAATCATCCTAGACACCAATATACGAATAATATGATTGTTTGTTTGTTTTATTGGTGTTTAATGCCACTCTCCACAATATTTTAGTCATATCGGGGCAGTCAGTTTTACTGGTGGAGGAAGCTGGAGAGAAACATGGACCTTGTGCAGGTAACTGACAAACCTAATCACGTGCAATGCGAGTTAAACGCAACCCGTTTTTGTATATGAATAATATGCATTTTGTGTTTATGTACTACTCTAGTCCATTTCTAAATCAGTTCCTTTTAAAAGTGGAAAAATGAAGCTGACAAGTTTATTTGTAAAACATAACATTAAAAAAGTTGGTTGTACATTCCAAATCACTGTAGAACTTAGACTTTAAATGTTTATTCTGGTTTGTCATTTTTTGGCCTCACATCATACAAAAAACATGGTTTTTAAGCTAACGCCAAAAAAATTAAGTTGGGGGTTTAACAATTTTAAGGGAAGTCAGTTTATTACAGGCAAAAAGGTGCACTTGTATGTGCGGTCCACTCAAATGCAACTCTCCTAAGCAGTGCCTAATTTTTTTGGGTTGTAACCTGCAAAAATACTTTAATTTCAATGAGACTTATTTGCTTATATATTAAATAGTTGACTGTAGAAAATGTTTCGATATTTAGTGTAAAATACTGATATTTTGAAATTGGTCAAGTAACGACTGTCATGCTAATAGATTTTACGCTTGATTGGCTTGAGTAGGTATCTTAATCCTACCTTAGAATGAACCTGTCAGGTTAACGGTAAGAAATAATTCCCATTGAGTTATAATGGGAAAAATTATAGATCAGTTTTCTCAAAAGCAAGTTAATATTTTACAAAAGCGAAAGTTGAATAAGGGATGTATCATCAGTTTCTTTGTTGTGACAAAAAATGAACAAATTTGGTTGGCAAATAAAGTTGCTAGATGGCAAAATGCATTATTTAAAGGAACTGAAATGGACATTATATTGCCTTATTGAACTTAATGTTTATATGGATTATTATATTCAGTTGAGTTTGAATTCTTTTCTGTTTTTAGAAACCAAAACTCCTTCTATAGCACAAGATGATACAATAATTTCTGAGAATTTGAGTTTGGCCAAAGATGAATCGATTAAAGAAACTCCTCGTTTGGTTACTGCTAGTGATAGTTCACCAGAGGAAAGACAGAAGCAAGCCAAACATAGTGAGAGTGAAAGCTCTATTGTAGAGGAAGTTAAATCGGAATATAGCATGGACGAGACAACTCCTGTCAGAAGTCGCAAGTAAGTGGCATATTTTGATGCTTACTCTCAGGTATATGTAAAAAATGAAAAAGGTGAATATGAAAGAGAAACCAGTAAAATAGGATAAACAGCAATAGTAAAACTGTATCTTTTAATTTCTTAATTTCCATCAAGTAAAATTCGAAATTGTAGAATTAAGACTTTTCCCTAAAAAAGACATTTATTATTTCTCTCACATTATATTACAGGTCAAGGGCACCAGAGTCTGCAACCATTGAGAGCCAGTACAGTGAAACTTTTGAAGATGCCACCAGTGTTCAACAAAGTCGAAAAAGTTCCTCCAAGTCCCCACGGTCACCGCTTGATAGACTCGGCAAGCGTGGCCTTCATATGGGGGCTCTGGCCGGAAGGAATATCTCGTCACCAAGATCCTTGTTCAGTAAGACCAGAAGCTGTTCGGAGAGTGAATCTGAAGAGTCTATCTCACAACATACAGGTATGATCGTCAAATAATAACCGTGGATTATACTTGTACTAGTGAGTGATGTTCTGATTGTCTTCGATAATCAATTATCTAGTGATTTAAGTCTTCGGATGCTACTAATCAATTAAGAAATTCAATAACCGGTTAATCATTTTAATTGAAATTTATATAATTGTAAAAGGCATTTTTCAATCTTTACCATTTCTTCAAAATTTCAGCAATATTTTCAATAAATAACTTTGTAGATTATATAATGACTTTGAAATATTTTTTATGCCCATTAACACCTTTGTTGAACATGTAATCGAAGATTTTAATTGAATAATAATCGATTATCAATTGAATATGGCACTTCAGTTATTAGTGATAATCGATTATGAAAAAATTATGTTTGCCAAACACTTCTAGTGGCATTCTGTTATGAGTATTTTTAGTTCATGTAGATAGCTTGAATTTCACATAATTTTTCACCAGTTTGCAATGTTATCATTTGATATGATTAGCATTTGAAAAGAACATTTAAAATGCAAATGTTAAATGTTAATTTCTGTGTTGTAGATATTTCCTATGCAGAAACACAGTCAGATCTCAGTGATTTCGAGGGTAGGGTACGAGCCCTGAATGATGAACTCAGGCATAGAAAACAGGTTGCTGAAAGATTAAAACGAGAAAGAAAACGTAAAAAGAGAGAAATCCTGAAAAGCAAAGAAGATGCTTTGAAGAAACAGATTGAGGTAGTTTAAATACTAATTATCAAATGGTACAGACACAAAATGATTTTTATCAAGTATCTTGATAGACACCCAAGTTAAAAGTTTAGGTACAGATAAGATTTATATTCAAAAGAAGAAGTATGAAATATATGTCAGAAAGACAAACATGTAAGAAAAATTTGAACCTTTGGAAAGGTAATATCTTTAATTTTTTTTCAAATTTAGGCATTTGTCGTGAAAATTAAATTTCAATCATAATCAGCTGTATACATTTGAGAATAATTACATCATCTTACTTAGATTTAAGCATAATATTATATTTTTTTCAGGCTTACGATAACCAAATCAGCCAACTTAAGACAGAACTGCAGAAGGAAATGGAACATGAACCAGTTAAAGCTAGTGTTAAACCTCAGATCAAACAGCCCAAAGTCAGTCCAACCAAAAATCTCAAATCTCCACTCAAACAGAATGATGAACGATCTAGTAATTCCAGCTATGACGAGTCTTCCCAGAACTCACCAACAATTCTGGATGATAAAGGTTTGATCTTTGTTGCTTGATTTGATATAATTAAAAGAATAAGGCTGTGAAAAAAATACTTAACCTTTTGTATCTTATCTGAAAATAAGTTTTTTTCTTGCATTTAAAAAGTACTGACAAGTTCAGTTTCAATTATCAGTCAGATAGATGTGTAAATTTAACATTTGTTTGTGTGTTAGCAAAGTATTTTTGAAATTCAAAGAAGTTTGAGCATGTTCATCATTTTCTTAAACTTAATTCAGAAATTATATGATAATTTAAATGCTCTGTTTTCACTTTGTCATACCGTCCACCAACATGTTTTCTTAGCTTGTATTTGAGGGGAATGGATTGATATTTGATCTAAATCTTGACAATAATGCATTGCATTTTTCATCAGATCTTGGCCTGCGAACCAGAGAATTTTGTTTGCCTGGCTTTAATCCTGTATTTTGTGTAATTAATAGATACTCCATTTCCCTTCAGTCTCAGTACATTATATTTAACTATATTTCAGAGAGTAAGACTGTTTCACCAGACCAGCGACCTACAGTGGCACCCAAATCACAGATTCCCACAAAAGTTAGCCTTGATAAAATCTCAGAAGGCAGTGAGTCATCAAAATCTCTAGCTACAGTTGAAGTTAACAAAAAGATTGTGAATGGGGAGGATGAGTCAATTAAAGAAGAATTAACAGAACAAATTCAGGAGGAGATTTCAGAAGAAGAGAGTTTAACAGAAAAATCAAAAACATCATCTGCTTTGCTAAAAATACCAAAATCACCAAAACCAAGTCCAAGGGATGACATGACTATTAAATCTGACTTCAAAAGTCCCAGGGAAGATGACTATTCTTTCGATTTCACTGAAGATGTCACTACTCATAAACACACTAGTGCCCGTAGCTTGCCACCGTCAGAAGCAAAGGACTTGAGACCTCAACCTTCTCCTCGATCAATTACAGAAAATATAATTTCAGAAGTGATCAGTGAGCATGTCCCAAGTCACGCTGATGAGGAATCTTTTATCAAACCATTAGAAAATATGAATATAGACTATGAGGAAAGTGACGTTGAGCCAAAGTCACCTCCTTCCACAACAAAAACAGACTCTCGACCCTCAAGTGGTAAGAGTGAGTCGAGTTTTTATGATGATTCTGAATCTGACCGTTTTAATGAAATTGAGAAAAGATTACGGGTTGGTTCATCTGATAAGCAGAGATAAAGTGAAGAAGTTACAACTGATGAGTCTCCAGTTCATACGGGTCGTCGCGAGGAATCAATGATTCCTGGTGGCGTTTTCGATATTGATCAGTTGATTGAAATAAATCAAGAGGAAGAAGATGAGGAAACACCCCTTGCTTCACCGAGAGATGAGGAGCCACCATCTACTACGGAGGATGAACGGACAGAAGATTTTGTGCAGTTCACTGTTGGTGATCGCGTTCAGGTTACTGGTCCAAATGGAAATAGGCAATGTGGTACACTTATGTTTAAAGGACGGGTCAAATTTGCCTCAGGTATTTGGGCAGGAGTTGAATTGGAATCACCAGATGGTCGAAGTGATGGTACTGACGATCACGGTGTGCGATATTTCACATGTCGACCAAATCATGGTGTGATTGTACCCGCAAATGATTTATCTAATGCACCACTTCCAAAGATGAGGAGTCCAGTAAGAACTAGCCAGGACAGCCTTATTAGAAGTAGTTTGGATAGTAATTTAAGTGGTGATACCTCTGCTGATCAGGAGGATTTGAATAATCTTATTAAAGAGGTAGATCAAAAAGTGCAAAATTTTGACGATTTTACAAACCATAAGCAAAATCAGGAGGAGTTAGTTGACAGAATAACAGACAATATACTAGTTGATATGGTAAATAAAGAACGAGACTTCATGAATAAAACTGCTCCGCCTGTGGCACCCAAACCACAGCGACCAAAAGACAGTGTTTTGACTAATGGTGGTGAAAACGTTTTATTGAATGGTAATATTGACGAAATAGAGAAGGAAATCTTCGCACACAAAAATTCTAAAAGTGTAAATCTGACTGACAAGTTAGTTGATTCATTATTGGATGATGCTTTAAATAAAATGATTTCGACGAGAAATAAACAACGTAGCCGAGGAGGTCACGTTCAAAATCTTATTGATTTTGATGATTTTCCTGAGGAATCTAAGAAGGAAAATCAAGTACCTATGTCACCATCAGAGGAACTTTTGGGAGTTTTAAATAAACCAGATTCTCCTTCTGTACCCTCTGATGTGCCCCTGAGGCCAGGCTCGCCATTACCAGGAAGTACACCAAGGGGTATTCAGCAGGTAAGGAATCGTTATAATCAATAGTAGGTAACTATCTTGCTAAAGTTGTACCAAATTTGTCCAGAACACTGAAAAAAGATGCACAGGTAAATTTTGATGCCCCAGCCTTTAGGTGATGGAGGCACTAAGTTTTACCTCGTACTTATTTACATCTGTCTGTCTTTAGGCGATGGGGGTATTAAGTTTTACCTCGTACTTATTTACATCCGTCTGTCTTTAGGCGATTGAGGCACTAAGTTTTACCTCGTACTTATTTACATCCGTCTGTCTTCCTGTATGTACACCTGTAAATTAAGATATCTTAGCAGATTAATTTGATATTTGGTCTGAAGCATAATCAGGGTGAGTTGTACCATGTTTCAGCTTTTCAGGTCTACATATGTCTACTTCCTGTTCGCTGGTGAGGTTGCATTGGTGTCCCATAGACACATTTTCTGTTTGTGTTCATGTTAATTTCATATGAATTTTGCATAAGATGATCATCTTTCATTGTCATATCAACCCCTTAGTTTGACTGTAACACAATTGATTGTAACAGACTGTAGAGGGTTATTTATCAGTAACACATTAGATAATGTCTTTGAATGTCTAAACTAACACCATGAGATTCTCTCTATTTTAATAAAGTCATCTCTGCTAAAATGCTGTTTCTTTAATTGTTATGCGATTTTTACGCCATTCAAC
This sequence comes from Geukensia demissa, assembly GCA_034783895.1. Lineage (NCBI taxonomy): Eukaryota > Metazoa > Mollusca > Bivalvia > Mytilida > Mytilidae > Geukensia > Geukensia demissa. The sequence goes on along the minus strand of JARWCS010000013.1, from coordinate 588,193 downwards.
CAGTTTTCAAAAAACTGATTATCAATCCACATTCACTGATTATCATCACCATGTGCAATTTAGCGGACTTGACGGCGTCACTATTAAGCTAGGATTTTTGACGATATTTTAACTTAAAATAATATTATTCTATTGAAGAATTAGAGAAACAAAATCTTATATTGTTAAAACATTGATAATCGTATTTATACATATACAATCGTGATAGATAAACCATCAAATTTCGCATCAAGACTTGAAATTGAATGATTAACTATCTGGATTGTAAAAATACCATTTTCAATGGCTACCAATGTATTACTAAGATTCTCTATTTAATCATCTTTTGATAATTCATGAACTATTGGAATGAGAAATTTTCTCCAGAATTAGGGATTTGATAGTTGTTTTCTTGGTAATCTGGGATCAGACACTTTCATCCAAGAATCTTTGCATGGTTTTTATATATTAAACATTTTTTGGTTAAACAAGGCAATCATGGACATATCAATTAGTGAATTAGATGAGCTTTTACATTAATTGCTTTACCAAATATGGTTATCAAAAATGCAATAATGACAATTATTTTTTATGCAATGTTTTCTTTTTTTGTCATAAAAGTCCTAAAAACTAAAAACAGAATACCTTTGGCCTTACTACCAACACAAAATAATGATGCTGTAGAGCCAGTTATATGAATACTCCCTGTATCAATCCTGACCATGTGGTGTACTATTACTGTTTTAAAAAGAGGGATGACTACTGGTTAGGAAAAGAGTGCACTGTTATAAGGTTCTAATTTTACTGAAACTACCTCAGGCTTTTATAGCTGAAATCAAGTTGATGAAGTCTTTTTGTAAGGTAGTCAAAATAAGGCCACAAGTTTACAGGTCTCTGAGAAACAGGCAGCTGATTGAAACTATTATACACAATATAGGAGATTAGTACTTTTTTATTTTGTTTTTCTAGAATGACATGAAGAGTTTACAACAAGACATGGATGATCTGATTGGAACAGATGAATACATTGAAGATGAATTTATTGGTCTAAAGCCAGATAAAGCACCCCCACCATACCCAGGAAGTGAAGGTAAATTGATTGGAAATAGCTATAAGTAAAGTTTATTATTTAAACAGTATTTGTGAAGTTATGTACCAGGAAGTTAATTTAAATAAATAAACTTATCAACTTTTCACAAAATAAAATATCAGATATTATTGATTTGTATATAAGATTCTCATCCACCTATTTTGAAAATAATGGGCCAGGAGGAAGGATTTTATGAATGATATTTTATTGATTTTTATTAAATTCACATAAAATTTCAATGATTTAGCCCAAAATCCAAAATAAAAAACAAACTTTTCATCACAAATAGTTTTGGATGAAAACAGATGAGAATCTACAAATTCAATTGATAAGACATAACATAGGAAACTTATTAGTTTACAAAATAACATTGACATGAACAAGAAGCTAAGAATGAAATCACAAAAATAACATGGATTTTTTCAATTAAGAAATTCCAAATCCTGTCATATAATATTAGGTGCCTGGGTGGCCATGTGGTCTAGGTGGTTGGTTTAAACTTTACCTGAACAGATTACTGTAGCCTATCACTAATACAGCGTGAGTTCGCGTCTGAGTTTGTACCATACAAAAAACTGGTTGCATTTAACTGGCATCGCACGTGATAAGGTTTGTCAATTACCTGCCCATGGTCAGTGGTTCTCTCTGGGTACTCCGGCTTCCTCCACCAGTAAAACTGACTGCCGCGATATGACTGAAATATTGTTGGAAGTGGCGTTAAACCCCAAACAAACAAACATGTAATATTATGATGTCTTTACCAAATCAATCTTAGTTTACTCTCAGTCATGAACCGACTAGTGTACTGTTATACCATGTACAAATTTTATCATTTTTAACTTTTACATAATTTCAGGTGCACAAAGTTTGAAGGCTGCAGAACTCCAAAAGATGGCTTCTGAGGATTTGTTTTATGCCGTTCCTCACGAGTCAGAAGAAGTCCAAAGTATTGTAGCAGATGCTGTTGGAATATATTGGCAGAGCAGACGGTGCGGGGAACCATTAGATGATGTTCAAATTCCAGAGAATTATTTTTCAAAGGAAGAATTAAATGGGGATTTAGAAAATAATAGTAGACGTGTGTTTAAGAAATTACTTTTCGAGCTGTCAGGGGAGGTAATTCGAGACATTTATAAAGATGAGGAAGATGAACCTCCACCATGGCAGAAACCGAAACGTAGACAACAAAAATATTTCCGAGGTGCTTCCCCTCCGACAACAATGGAAAATTTGACTCCAATAGTTCAGCAAGCTGTGATAAATACTTTAGGTTTGAATGGTTCTCGTAAAGCAAACAAAAATAAGTGGACAGTGCGGAAACGAAAAGATCATGTGGACAATATTCTCGTTGAAGAATTGCGCGAGGAAGAGCCTCGGTGGATAAATTATGACGAGGATGAATTAGCAGTAAAAATGCAATTGACAGACACAATATTTGACATGTTGTTAAATGATACAGTACAGACTATGAACCAGGTTTATCAGAAAAAGAAGCTTTGCAACAAAGTCTGAAAGTGGGTTATGATATTGTCATGAAAGTCTGATATTTCGCAAGGAAGGATTTACAAAAGTTTTGTGCTTGATATAGGAAATTTTATTAATTTCAGTTTCGTAAGGTTGCTAAGGAAAGAATTTCAATATTTTGTGTGGTAGAGTGTATTGCAGTCATGTTACATTATGTATGAAGGATGCCATGTTGAAGTCATGTGACATTTTGAATGGGAGGCCATGTTGTGGTCATGTGATATTGTAAGGACTGTACATAAATTGAATATTTATTATGTGTAGCGGCGATTCCAGTGATATTTGTGTGGTGCTATTTAATAAGATTACTGTAACGATTTCTGTGTAAGTGGATTTATTCAAATTACAGAATTAGTTTCCAGATTTACTCATTAAGGCATAAATTTGAATCCTTTTAAGTCATTTATGTGATTATAAGTACAAGTTTATTGAACTTCTTAATAGTGATAAAGTTATACATGTAATTGGTGCCGTTAAGGGTTATTTTGTTCAGTTAGAAAAAAAGTTTGCAAATTTCATTTTTTTTTACTACAAATAATGCTATTTTAATATTATTATTAACCTGTAATATGTGTTTCCTGATACATATCTAGGTGGTAATAAATGGCTATTAAAACATTCCGTCCCGATTAAGTTTTTAATTATGGCATGGCATATGTTTCCGTCCCAATTCATCATACCTCGTCAAATCATTTGAATTTCATTTTATCATTCTAGAAAACCTGCATTTATTATATGTAATAATATGACTTATCTAGATTGAGGTTTACTCAAGATACCAGAAAATTTATTTAGATTGAGGAGTTTAGAGTAAAAAAATGTCGGAAGGTGTGGATTTTTATTTTATCAGTTCTGTGATCCATCCAAATTTCAATAGAGAAATGGTTTAAAAATGATTTTTTTTCTTAAAACGCAAAATCATTTTAAATAACAAGAGTCGTTAGTTTATTGTGAAAAGTTTATTATTAGAACTAATACTATCACTTCTTGATTTCACTTTTTTTTATGATTAATTTTTTTTTTTGAAAATAATAGAATTGTTAACAACTTTTAAGCACTGCCATAGCGGAACTAACTATGAATAACTAATTCTATTAAAAGGACTTGGAAAATCAGGCATTTATGGATTTGATATTTGATTTAATTAGATTATTGTTTTGTTCATTTATTTGTAAAACAGATGATGCATTTTGTTGTGACTTTTTTTATATGAAAAGAGTAATAGTTATTGTAATTTAAAAATGAATAATTATCTCCCTTTGACTATTTGTTACTTGGTTGCTTATTTTTACTTTCCAATATAACTAAGACAAACTTAACAAGACATCCTTGTTGTAATTTGTTCTTTCTCAATGTGTAAACTAAAATATTTTCTTAATTTTAAGTTTCCATATTTCACTTCCTGTTTGTTTTTCCTAGAGGGAAAGTGCTCGATACTAGTGCCAAACTGTACACAATGCCACCATGTTCTGCATGGCCCATCAATTAGTCAAGTAGCAGTCTATATAAGAATCATGCAAATTATGTGTAAACATTATTCATATTAGTTTTAAAAAAAGCTATTTTGAAGGTATTGATGTGCTAACTCAGCCGACTCACTCACAAACTGAATGAAGTCCAAAGGACTTTATGTAAAGTTTGTGAGAGTAAGGCTGAGTTTACACATCAAGAAATTCCATAAAAATAGCATTTATTACTTATATTTCCAGTTAATTAATCAAATAATAATGATGCTACAGTTTAACTCCAAGAGAGGAACTATTTTGAAGGTGTACTGATTTAGACTCATGACATCATCAACATTGGTATATTGATGTAAACTTTTTTGTTGTCGTGGTATTGCCCAATAGAAATGAATCATTTTTACAATATTGAAATTATTACATAAAGACTTTAACATAATATGTATTCTTAATTGTGGTTAAAAATTTACTAAAAGTCTGTATATGCTCCAAATACCCTCCATATCCATAAATTTAATATTTTTTGTCATTAATTTGGCGTTCTTTTTTCTGAGGTTTACTATCTATAGAATTCTAACATTGACTGATACAATAAATCCACATATTGCATGATTTTTATGTGGCGTGTTACTTACTACGGACTTAGACATTTAATTCTATTATTATTGTACAGTCTGTATATTTATAGAGGGCAGCATTGTATCTGTAAACATGTAGATTAAGACTTATTTATTATGTATAATCTGTACATATATTTATTATATTTTTGTATATTTAATTTTATTTATACTGAAAATTAAGTTTTCCAATTACTAAATAATGCAGCAAAAATAGCAATTTCTCAAAGGATTTTTAAGAATTTTCCTTGTTAAATTTTTTCTAATGTTTTAATTGAGAAAAGATTTCAGATGTATTAAAGTTACAACAGTTTTCTGAAAACTATAAATACATTTTAGCACTTTCCAAAGATTTTCTAAAATGCATTTGACATAAGATAGACAAACCCATGGATCTATAGTTATCATAAAAAACTCGCATAAATGGGTTCCTACTTTAAACATTTACTGTTTATTCATTTAAAACCACCTGCCCAAGATGGGTGGTTCTCTACAGGTACTTTAGCTTACTTCACCAATAAATCAAGAGACATTTAATGTAGGGGAGGGGAACTAGAAGTATTTTTCTAAAACTAAGGAAATATCAAATATTTTTTAACTGGGGCTGATAGCATTCTGGGCCCAATCTAATAAGCACCCCGTTTTTGATTGTTTTAAACACCTTGGGCACTTAATAAGAGGAATACCTTATGTGGAGATTTTAATCTGGGAACTTGAATATCAATATGGCTATTACTCAATGTATTTTCTAAGTTGTCATGTAATGATATATGATTATACTGGAAATACATGGAAATATTGTTAATTATTCTTATGTTTCAAAATAACACTATTTTATGAAATATGTTGTCTCAATTTGGTAAACAAAATAGTCTCAGGTGAAGGTTTTATGAGTGTGACAGATTTTTTGTTGTTTCCTCAGTAATATGTTCCTTGTTTTTCACATTCCACATCAGCAGCTAAAAATTTTTTTTTCAAATTATTCTTATGGATTGTATAAAGCTGTATACATTGCAACCTTCTTTATCCCCAGACTGAATAATTTTAGCATTGAATGTTCATATACAAAATTGACAGTTTTATGTAGAAATGATATAAATTTGGAAATTGGGTACGTTGAAAAGCACGGCCATAAACTGTAAAAAACAGAGGGTTTCTTAGAAACCATTCACATTCTGGGAGCTCTCAATCCACCAGGGACTGGCTGTTCTAGAAATTATTTTATCAGAAGTTTGGTAAATTTTACTTTGTTCTTGTTGCCCGGTATTTCCAGTATTAGGCATGCATGAGCCTTCATCCATAAAACTAGTAGATATCAGGCAGTTGTGGTGTGTGAGGTTGATAATGACATTGCCATAAAAAATAATAACAGATGTTTTAAAGGTCTCCACTGGTATTATCATCTGTATCACAGCTTGCACTTATGGGCTCAATGAAATACTTATGATAATTTCAACCTTAAAATTGTCTGAAAATCTATAGGTTTTGGAAGTCAGAAGACACTTCTATAGAAACTTGATAGATGGTGGTTATTTTTTAAATATTTACTGAACTATTCAAGGAAATCACAGGTGCCATCAAACCATCAGTAATTTCTGGAACAGCCCCCCTACCAAAAAACAGGTTATACAAAAAGAAGAGATAACCTGGAATCAAAATGTTAATGGAATTATTTGGGGCTTTGAAAATTGGGCCTCTCATCAAAAGGGGTGGTATCAAAAGTGACTGTAATGGTGTTAAAAGGGACTGTGATGGTATAACAAAGATCTGACATTAAATGGAAGCCGTGTATTCTGGTTGTGATGCGTTCAAGTGCTTCATGGTTGACATTTCAACACATTCCATTCATCCATCAAAAATATTTATTAAGTTACATTTCGATTTATCAGGAATCAACAAAATTGTAACAAGTTGAAAACTGCAAGAATTAAATTGAAAAAGTTTATGGTTTCAGACTGGTTATTTGGTTTAATAATCTTTTTTAAACCAGATCATATTTTTTCTGTACTGGTTTCCTAATATTTTAAGTACTGTACTGTTAGCTCATGCAGGAGTAGTAAATCATTTGTACCAGAGTTAGGCATAACGTAGTCAGTATTAATTGTTATTGTCTAATTATAAATTTTCTTTAACAATTTGTTGATTGTTGTTGATGTCATTGTTCTATTTATAGATTTAGTCAACAGATTATAAAGTTTTGTATTTTTCCATAACGACTATTTTGTATATTTGTAGTCATACATTTTCATTTTTGTAATCTATGCAAAAAACTGTAACACTTGTGCTTCTCAGCCGTAGAGGCATAGAAAATAAAATCTAACATAAATACTGTCAGGCTATTTATAATTTGGTGACCAATTTGCATTTTGTTGAGATTTCTTGTTTTTTTTTAACAACATAAAGGTCAACATCAATCTTTTGCACAGACGTTAATTTTCATCCTACAACAAATCACATCTGACATTTTTAGCCTGGTCGTCCGACTGGTATAGGTAGTTGATTTTTAATTCCTTTACAGATCACTGTAGCCAATAACTGATCAGAGCTTTCTGAATTCCCATTTCCTGTTGCCACGAGGCAAATGAAAAATCTGACACGAAAGAAAATATTAGTACAACTGTATCACGGTCCTATGGGCAAGAACATATAGTTGACAAAGTCAGTAATATATCTTTTAAAAATTTGCAACGAGCAAGTGAATATTGATGTAATGTAGTAAAACTTTTTCACAACTTTCACATGAGCTAGTTATTTTTAAAAGAAAATTCAGAAGCCCTGCATATATGACTTTATATCATACAAAACAAGGTGTGCTAGATATAAAACACAAGATAAGCTGGGCACTGTAGTGGTCTCCATGGCTCAACCCACAGACGACCCAATGCCATCCACAGGTGGCGAAGGAGAAGTCCTCTTGTTGGGGGCTGTCAGGTCATAATACAGATATCTGGCTGATGCCACTACGAAAGGCTAAATTTTTCATCCCTACACATCGCTTTCATTTTTAGCTCACCTGGCCGAAGGCCATGTGAGCTATTGCCGTCACTTGGCATCCGTTGTCGTTAACATTTAGAAAAAAATCTTCTCCTCTGAAACTACTTAATGGATTTTGATGCAACTTTGTATGATTGTTCCTTAGGGTATTCTGCACAAAGTTTGTGCTTCGATTTTTGATCCGTTGAAAAACATGGCTGCC
>JARWCS010000013.1:565831-580224 GCA_034783895.1 Geukensia demissa | reverse complement strand
TAGAACCGAAACATAGGAAGTCAAAGATTCAAATATAGGGAAAGAAGCACTCAAATCCAAACAAATCGAAATGGGAATCCAAATCTGACGGTAGGGACCACTACTAAGTGCGTTACTTTTCAAGGCCTTTCCGTATTTCAAAGTATTGAAAATACGAAAAGTGATCGAAACGTATTGCACCTAGTAGCTGTGTCCTCCCATTTTGATAGATTTGTATGGATTTTCTTTTACTATATAATGTTGAATAAATATGGAGAATTGGGTATGCTTTATGTACATTTCAAGTAGTAACCTACCTCTCTTCATTAGCATTAGAACCAAAACAAAAGTCCAAGATTCAAACATGGCAAAAGAAGCACTCAAATCCAAACAAATCCAAACGGACTTCGGACTTCCTGTATTTTTATTTTACTGCTGCTGATACTTGTACATATAGCATATCAAAATTCGCCAAATTTAGTCAACATAAGTTAACTTGTATTTTTGTCCCCATGTTGCATGAATAGATGAAATTGTCCTAAACTTGAATCTGTTGCTATATGACTTGCTTCCATCGTCAGAGGAGTATCCAGACTTTTAGAAAGGGGGCCCACTTTTTGTGGACCTCTTGATTCTTCTATTTTCTCCATTCCTAATGGAGATTAAGACCAAAATTTACCCCAAACTTATCATTTTTTTTATCGGGCAACCCTGCACCCCCCCCCCCCGATCCGCCCATGATCGTTCAACGACACTGGAGTGGAGTAGCGGTTCTGTGGTAAGACGAGATTTCTTCTTTTGGTTGCTAAGCTTGAATGCGGATGGAAATGCATCTCTGTCTTTGATTTTTCCTCGTCTTGAATTGACACTAACTAGACATTTGGCGAAGAAATCGGTGAATTTATATAATAATACCCCTCATCTCAGAGAAGGCATCATCCTTGACAATCGATGTTACATGTTTAAGCTTCGTTTCCGGAACTTCCGTTTTATAAGTAATATCTTTCTTCTGCCAAGGACCTTTTTTGACATTGTCAGATTTTCTCTTTGGTATGAAAGGGTCTGACAATGCCGCATGAATATCTTTCTGTCATTGTTTAAGTTGATTGTTCCATCCTGTTTGCCGCTTCTGGATCTTTCGTCTCATCTTCAGCGATCCTTTGTTTACATTGTCAGAATGTCATCTTGCAAAACGACGATCAGGTCTGAAAATGCCCCGTAAATACATTTTCATCGTTGGTTTGTGTTGTCGGTAACATTAAGTTTGTCATGCATGTTTTAATCAAATACAAGTTCAGGGCCTTTCATTTATAAATAAGAGAGCTATATGACCGCATGAATAAGCATACACCACATATCATTGGCATATTATTTATCAACATTACAACCTGCCTGAACATTCTTTCCTTTCATGCGAGTTCCTTTTATCGAAAAAGTCTACCATTATTATAACACTCCTAAGCTATCAAAATCCCTCTTTAGACCAAAGGAATATTATTGGATTAGACAACTTGGAACAGCCAAACCGTACGCTTGTAATGACAAAATTGATGGTACATGTATTTTATCAAGCCCTCAATGCAGTTCTGTGAATGTAATGAACATCCTTATCAAAAATAAATTCTCATGTTTGATTGAATGGTGTTTCGGTCAGCAAATCATAAATACATTTGCTGTAGTGGAGAACGGTCATTTTTCTCTTCCAAAAGACAACTTACTGGACCTGTGGGGAGATGATTGGTTCTGCCAATTTCCTTTTCGATAACATTTGTATCCATTTCATCAATAGAAAAAGGAATTCGAAGATACCAAGGGGGCAGACAGAAATCTTTAAGGTAGATGACAGACAAGACAATGGCCAACAAAATGAAACGAAATGGCCAACATGGAACACTCAACACTACACTGAAAACTAAAGCTGGAGTAACATGAACCCTATAAAAACCGGGGTAAGTTCAGGTGCTCCGGAAGGGTATGGAATTTATAGACTTGTCGTAGGAATTCTACAATTCCACAAATTTGTGCTCCTTTAATAGCAAAATTGTTTCTTTACTGTTATGAATTGAAGTTTATGGCCATACTTTATAAGGATCCTTCCAAAATCTGATTTAATATTCAAATTAAACAAACCTACAGATACCTTGATATATTTCCGTTTAATAACTCAGACTTGTACATACTAACACTACCTAGATTCATTCAAGGAATTCGAAGATACCGAAGGGGCAAACAAAAATGTTTAAGTCAGAAGACAGACAAGACCATGGCCAACAAAATGAAACGAAAGACAAAGAACACACAACACTACACTGAAAACAAAAGCTGAAGTAACCCGAACCCTACAAAAAACAGGATGAGATCAGGTGCTCCGGAAGGGTAAGCAACTCCTGCTTCACTAGTGGCACCCGCCGTGTTACTCAGTAGGTAGACAAAGCCGGAGTTTAGTCACAATCGATGTTAGTCACAACCGGTATGAAGGAATAAATCGGCGAGAAGGGGTGCACAGTTGGTCCCCATTGGAATGCCGACAGTCTGTTGAAACACATGTCCGTCAAACATTACAAAAATGTTGTCAATCAAGAAATCTAGCATTTCGCAAATGTCATCTTCAGACTACTTTTTATAAGAATCAGAATGGTTAATTACAAAATAAGGCTTGTCCCTCTCTAGAACCAAATATTTGTATCTGTGTTTGCCGTCTTTTTTGTGTGTGTTCTATGTTTGTCTTTCGTTTCATTTTGTTGGCAATGGTCTTGTCTGTCTTCCGGCTTCTGGCTGCCCCTTTGGTATCTTCAAATTCCTTTTGAATGTGAAATATTATTGTACAGGGTGTAAAAAACAAATTGCAAAAAGAAAGGGGTCTTGATTTGAGGCATTCTAACATATCTTTGGAATATTTTTAGAATTTACATTTGGTTTACGCCACCTCTGGAATGGCTTGTTTCACAGTAGCTCTGGAGCACTTTTCCGAACAGAATGACAATGATGCCAATGACAATAGCCACAAATGCCCATTTCTGGATTAAGCTGTGTAAATTTCGCAAAGTAAAATTAACACCAAAATTTACGATATGAGGGACGATTTCTCATTTTCTATTGATAATTTTACTCACATTGTTTGTTGTGCCCTTGTTTGAAGTTATGTTTCAGATTTTAATGAATGCAATCTCTGCATAACTGACAAATTATTAAGTCAAGGATTTCCTTACCACAAATTAATTAAAACTTTTACTTAAAAAAATATATCACAAAATACCAATATAAAATACTAAATTCTTTCATAAATATAAAGATTTTGGATGTACTTGCAAATATCTGATAAAAAACAGGATACTTTTTACGGAAACATGAAGATAAAGCTCTTAGATTTTAACTAAATCCACATGGTCTTAAATACATCGTTAAGGATATCGTCCGAGTCTTTAAATAAAAAACTTATACGTAAAGGATATCATCACAGCTTTATTGTTAATTCTTTAAATATGGTTTTTATTGGTACTTATATTGATTTTCTTGTTATTAGCTTAATATTGATATAACAGTTTATATTTGTTAATGCATTTTCTTCATTCTGTCTATATATTTTTTAATTGGCGTTTGCACAATCCCATGTTTTTTGACATCTTATGATTCCAATTGGATGTGTTTTCATTGCTACCGTAGTTAAGGCAAACTAGGGGAGGGTTGAGCGCTCACAAACCGGTTTAATCCCGCCACATACATAATGTGCCTGTTCCAAGCCAGGAACCTGTAGTCCAGTAGTTTTCGTTGTTTAAATAGTCACTTTTTGTTATTCGTTCACCATTTTTAAATATATAAGGTCGATTGTCGTGTTTTATGAATAGTTTCATATTTTGTATTTTGGGGGCTTTTACATCTTCCGTCATGGTATTGACACAAGACCGCGATGGGACCTGTAGAAGTTTATTTAGACTGGTATATGATGGAAGGCTGTCTCATGAACAATCCTATTTAAATCTTAAACTCTGCATCATGAAGCAAAAGGAGCCACGGTCATCGCTATTACACGTCACCCTCACTTACTTATGTGTCCCAAGGTGACCTGTCATTTATACAGAAACCCCTAGGTTTGCATCATATTCACACGAAACTATATGCCCTTCCTATTTCAAAACTTTATTCTATGTATAAATCCTGTTTGGAGTCACCTGTTACAAATCCAAATTCAAGTATATACAGACTTATCATAGATATTGCCGATCACAAGTTTTTCAATATAGAACTAGAGGCTCAGAATGCTGAGCCTGTGTCGCTCACCCGACATTGTCTTCTGACTTAACGATTTTTGTCTGCCCCTTTGGTATCATCGAATTCTTTTCACAGCCAAGATCGTGACAGTACGAGGTTTCTAAGATTTACGACAAACGGGATGACTTCAACTTTCCTATTGTAAACTTTCCATATTTATGTGGCAATATTCGTGTTTCCCTTGCCTACGGGGATTCGATACTCTTGTGCCTGTTCCAAGTATCAGGATTTTCTGAAAAGAGCATTGCTGTTGTCACATAAATTACTACAGCAAGGATACATTCAATCAAGGTTGAAGTCGTCCCGCCAAAAATTCCATGGCCGCCATCATGAATTGGTTTATCCATATGGTATCAGTGTATCTCAACAAGTTATGGACCTGTTACTGGTAATATAAAAATAAGATTGAGATTCTGAGATTGCCGTTAACCCCAATTAGAGTTAAAGGATTCCACGACGGGTGTTGCGAGCAAGACAGGGTATGATTATCCCGCCGAAACATCTGATTGCACTCCTGTTATATTAAGGGGTTCGTTGATTCCAAGCCATTGTTCGTTTTGTTTTCGTTTTATCTTTTAGTTTGTAAAATCAAATTTGTCTTGTCTCTTTAAACTATACACTTTTGGTCTCTCACATGGGTATTCTACATTGTACTTGAATCGACTACTAGGAAGCAGTTCCGACGTTTTTCAAGGTGCAGTTTCTCCATTAGATAGTATTCTGGCTGATAAATGGGTTATCATATGTTGTTAATTAATAAGTATGCCTAAACTGATATTTCCTCGAAGTGCTCATGGCGCTTAACCTACCATAAATCAGCCGTCCGACTTTGCTGGAAAAGCCCTTACAACAGCAGTTCGTCTACGTTTTTAAACTTAAAAAAAAGATAAGCTGTTTCATTCGATCAAGTGAACGTGGATGACATATCGTACGATGAAACTAATGCAAAAAGGATCAACCGCTTTCTCCGTCCACAAAGATTAGTTTTGCTTATCCGGAAGTCGAACTGTGATGATACGAATTATTCAAACAACCTTCATTTACGATCGGGAAAGTTAGATTGGGCATCAGTTTTCATTTTTCTTGGGTCTGGAATTTGTGTTTTTCGTCAAGATTATTTAGATTTTTGGAGTCATTTTCAAATTAAAGAAAGTGTTAATGAACTAGCAGACAGCAACTGCGAGTACTCTTTCGAGGTCGATACTTTTGTTGGATCTCAGGTGTTAAGTCCATTTCAACCGATTTTTATAGTGTGTTTTTATTGCTGTTTTCGTCACACCACCGTCCCAGATTAGGGGAGGGTTGAGCGCTTACCAACCGGTTTAACCCAGCCACATACTTATGTGCCTGTTCCAAGCCAGGAACCTGTAGTCTAGTGGTTGTCTTTGTTTCATTAGTCATTTATTGTTATTTGTTCATCATTTTTCAATAGATTAGGTCGATTGTCGTGTTTTATGAATAGTTTCACATTTTATATTTCGGGATCTTTTACAGCTTCCGTTATGTGTGGACTATGTTTCATTGTTGAAGGCCGTAATGGGACATGTAGAAGTTTAGATTCAATTGTCATTTGATGGATGGCTGATGCCACATCTCCTATTTTTATATTTTTATCTTTCAAAAAATACCTTCCTTTCTTCTTTTACATTTTTTCTGCCGAGCACATCCGGCAGCAAAGAAGACTTTTCTTACAAGAAAACACCCGCCAAAACTAGACACGACACATTAGAATCTGATATTAATGTGAACAAACAAAGGTGTGAAAAGTGTTACATCATAGGATAAAACAGCAACTTCTACCTGTATCAGAACTTCTTTGAAATGCACCGTCCATCGGTAAAAATGTCGTCTTTATCGGTCACTTCTGCAAAAATGCCAACGATTAGTATCTCACCCATATCTGTTATAATACATGCAACTCTCTGTCCTGTGAAGAGTTCTATATTTGATAATATTCGGATAATTGCGGTATAATTTTCATATACAAGTTTTATTTATTCGGGACGATTTAGAGCTTTATGCGGAAGTGGCATTGTTGAAGGCCTTAATGTTTTTCTGATGGTTGGAGCGTTCTCTCTCTCTCTGGCATTTACATCATATCTTCATTTTCTAAATACACAATTACCAATGTTGAATAAATATGTGAAATTAATGTATACTATATGTACATTTCAAGGAGTAGCCTCTTATCAGTATCATTAGAACCAAAAACATAGGAAGTCCAAGATCCAAACATAGTAAAGGAAGCACTCAAATACAAACAATTCGAAATGGGGCATTAAGCCAAATCCGACGGCAGGGACAAATGCAGCAAGTTTCTGTAAAACGTTTTTTGAAAGAATCAATGTGCGTCGTTCTAGAATGAGAAATAGTTTGACTACATTGACATTCCCCGGAGGACGGGTGTGTTGTATCCAAGGTAATTGTTCTCTTCAGAACTCTGATGAATAAAAAAAAGTTTAAGAGTGGAATAAATTGTATCCTACATCTACAAGCAGGACAAGACTTGATACTTGCAAATCTTATTTAGTCTCGTCATACATATTTCGTGTTTCATTAAGTATACAATATAATTAACCTGTGTATCTTTGTTCTTCACTGTAATTAGTTTATTTGTTTTGGTTATATATTCTAGTACCTACTGGTGATGTAAAATATGAGAATATTAGACAGAATTGTGTTAAAAATCATTATGAAATGGGTGTGCAGGCAATAGAATAAGCCATTTCTCCTTGGTACATAAAATATTAAAGTATTCTATTGCTTGCGACCGTTTGTATTTGCAATTTCGAACATAGTTATACTTTTGACTTTTTGTGTAGAATTTGACAAAAGAACAGTTATACTTTTGACTTTCCTGTTCGGAATTTGGCAAAAGAACTTAATTAGACTTCTAGTACAATATTGGCAATAGAACAGAGATACTTTTGACTTTCCTGTGCGATATCTGGAAATAGAACATAGTTATATATACTATTGACTTTCCTGTGTGGTATTTTGCAATAGATTATGGTTTTTACTTTTTGCACAGTATTTTGCATTTGACGATAATATACTTTTGACTTACCTGTGCGGTATTTGGCAATAGAACATTTATATACATATGACTTTCTTGTACCGTATTTGAAAAAAGAACATAGTTATACCAGTTTGACTTTCTGTGCAGTATTTTGCAATAGAACATAGTTATACTTTTGATTTTCCTGAGTGGTATTATGCAATAGAACATGGTTGTTATATACTATTCCTGTTCAGTATTTGGAAATAGAACATATTAATACTTTTGAATTGCCTGTACGGTATTTGGCAATAGAATAAAGTTAAACTATTGACTTTTCTGTACGGTATTTGCAAATAGACAAAGTATACTTTCGAATTTCCTATTCGGTATATGGCAATAGTTTTAAATTTCCTGAACGGTATTATTTATACTTTTGACTTTCCTGCACGGTATTACACAACAGAACACAGTTATACTTTTGACTTCTCTGTGCGGTATTTGGCAATAGAACATAATTATACATTGATCGTGAAAAAAGTTTGATGTATTGTCTACATACCCATTAAATAACTACTGTCTGTATACTACGTACAGCACGTGAGACCTGAAATTGAGACATTATATAAGAGTGTAAAGTATATAGCAATAATAAAAAATAATACACTTAGAAGATGAGAAGCATGAAATATCGGTGAAGTATGGATATAAGATTTCATGTAACTGGATTAATAAATAACATAAGGGCAGTAATTCAGCATTTCACGATTGGCAAATACGGACAATTGTAGCAAAGAAGGTACAGAGTGTATAAAAAAGCAAGCTAGTTTTGGAAATGGTCGTTAGACAGACAAGAATACAGACATGTGTATATGATTGTCTATCAGACAGCTCTTCAAAACGTATAAATCACAGAACCTTCAGGTTACCCTAAGGCCGCCAATAATGGACAAATAAGTGTACAAGGCCTTGAATAATGTGTGATGATTTTACCAATTATTCGGTCAAATAAATATACAGTGTAAAACAAGTTACACTCAAACACAAAAACAACGATGGGCAACATCTTTACACTATGGGGAATTTGATTTCATTTTCAATACACTGCATCTCTCACTGTGCTCTTTAACCATGTTAACCCCACTCTGTTATATACTTTCTAACACATCATAGGAAGTCTCAAGTGCTCAGAGAGGTGAGCTGTCCCGATCGAATATTCTGCAGTATAACTTTAAACACAAGTCTTTGTCACTCATCAATACAACGCTTGCAGTATTTAATATGATGCACTAATGAGTTCTAATATTGCAAGTTTGCATAACAAAGTTCTGTGGAAAAATCCAGTAACTTATTTTTATAAAAGGGCAAAGAATGAAATTTCCAGTAATGTTTTCACTTGTACTTTAGTCTAAGGAAGGGGAGAAAACAACTATAGCAGTGATTACAAATATATATTTCCTCACGAACCTTAAACCAATTATTTCACGAAATAGTGCATGGATCGCGCTGTCGACATTGGCAATGTTGTTGTGTACCCAACAATCTTTTGGGAAATAACGCTAGAGCCCTGCGATATTCAAATACACGGTTCCTCAGTTCTATAAAGGTTAAAAAAATCATTCCATTTTCGAAATTAGGCACACACCTTAATTCTTGTTTTTTTCCACGATAGATATGGAATATATCCCGGAAAGATCGCAACCCACTTATGAAAATAGTGCTCTTTGGAAATTCTGATTAGGCTTCATCGGGTACGCCAGGAGCCAAAATATTGGAAGTTAAAATAGTAACGACATTTGAAATATATTCATTAAATTACAAGGCATATTGTCAAAAATGACCGATACTCTTATAAGAGGTAAATGAAAGAACTTTGTAATTTGTAAACATCCCCGATTGTTACTTTTTTTATTTGGCTTATCGGATGCCATTTATGCAGAAACTCCTAGGTATGCATCATATTTGCACGAAGCTATATATATATATATGTCTTTCCTCCTTCAAAACTTCATTTATTGTATAAATCACGTTTGGAGATCAAAATTCAAGTGTGTACACTGTCATCAATCATCATGGATATTGTTAATCGTACGCTTTTCAAACCGGTTTTAAGAAAGACACACCAGAAAAACGTTCGTTTTTTAAACTTTTAATTGTCGCTAACAAAGGTCTTGACGCAATCGATTTTTAAGCAGTATCCTCCATATTTTAACGATCAGTCATTTCATACACTTACACCCCAACTATTGCAACCAAGACTTTCAACCACAAACACGTGTTGAAGAATCTTAGCATCAACGACTACAAATCTAAACCCCCGTACTATGCTTGTGCATTTTCCCGTTCAAATATAATCCTGCTGGCCACGTGATTACTGTTGACCTCAAAATTGTAGAAAACAATTCTACGAAATGTGTTTGCCAAAGGGAAAAAATTCCGCGAGTCTCAATCCATTAAACAGAAGTGCAATTTTAAGTTCCTTATGGATTCTGTCGAGGATTATGCCAGACAATGGTCGAAACGCGAAGGAGAGGAACTAAATACCCTTTCCGAAATGGTTGAAGGCTGTGAGGTCGTTAATTCAACTTGAGACGATCTGTAAATATAAAAGATTTTAAAGATCCGGGAGTTGCCAGGAACTGCATGACATATATGTTGTGGTCCTTGCTGACAAAACCCTTAACAACATTGTTTTTGCTTGTGAATCACATTACATAGACTGCTTGATAGAGTAATTGGGCGTTAAAAATTCATTTGGCAACCTTACATATTTATCCTTAACAAAGAAGAATCCTTGACGATCATCGGTCAGTTTTGTCATCTTTTGGAATTTCAACCAATTTAAGCAGGAATAATTGATCTGCCTTCACTTTACTGGATTACAAAGCTACATAAGTGTCCTAACAAGCAACGTCATGTGATTGCAGGGTCTGCCAAATGCTCCGCGAAACCTGTTTTCAAGTTAAGTGACTGATAGTTAATTTATCAGCAGTAAAAAATGGGCTCCAGAGGTACTGTGAAACAAGCCATTATAGAGGTTGTGTGGATCAAATGTTGATTCTAAAAATTCCAAAGATCTGTTCTGTTCGAATGCCGCAAATCAGGGTCACTTTCCTCTTGCAGTAGAATCAAAACATTTAATTTCTCCTCCCTGTATACCACTATTCCCCATTCAAAACTAAACAAATAAAAGCTTTGGTTCTCCTTTGTTTTGTTTAAAAAAATGGCAAACGCAGGTACAAATATTTGGATCTAGGGAGACACAAACCTTATTTTGTTATTAACCACCCGGATTCTAATAAAATTACACTGAAGATGACAATTTCATAATACTAGATTCCTTTATTGGCAACATTTTTGTAATGTTTGGTGGACGTGTGTTTCAACAGACTGTCGGCATTCCGATGTGGAGCAACTGTGCACCCGTTCTCGTCTATTTATTCCTTTATTCGTATGAAACTGACTTTATACAGAGCCTTCTGCAGAGAAAAGAGAAAAGGGTGGCTCAATCTTTTGGTTTCACGTTCCGCTACATGTATATAGATGATGTCTTTTCATTGAATAACCTTAAATTTGGTGATTATGTGGATCGCATATATCCCAGTGAACTTAAAATCAAAGATACTACAGAAACAGGTCTGCTTCATACCATTGACAGTAAGGGCGAGTTAAGAACAAAACTTTACGACATTATATATATGAAGCTGACTTCATAAAGAGCCTTCTGCAGAGAAAAGAGAAAATATGTTGGCTCAGTCTTTTGGTTTCACGTTCCGCCATATAGACGTTCTTTCACTGAATAATTCTAAATTTTGTGTGTGACCGCATCTATCACATTAAACTTGAAATCAAAGACTGCTTCATACCTAGACTTACACCTAGAAATTGACAGTAAGGGTGGGTTAAGAACAAAACTTTGTTATTTGTTCACCATTTTTGCAATAAATTAGATCAAATGTAGTGCTTTATGATTTGTTTCAAATTTTGTATTTTTTAGGCCTTTTACAGCTTCTGTTATGATGGACTTCGGTTCATTATTGAAGGCCCTAATGGGATCTGTAGATGTTTAAATTCGACTGTCACTATGTATGTAATCATTATAATCATTGTTCGTAATTCAAACCCCCCCTCCCCCTCCCCCGAGGAGGGCCATATGATTGGGATGCATGTTTACTCTTAACATCTAAGAGTGTCACAAAATTAAAAAGTGAGCTGTTTAGATGTTTCTTTTTACTGGAATTTGTTGTCGGATTTTACACATCTTCCCAAGTTTCCTTGATCCGTATTGGGCACTTTCTAATTAGATTAGGTGCATTCTTGTAGAAATTTTAAAGTATTCTTTTAAAGGTTTTGCTTGCTTTGATTTTGCCGTTGGCTTCGATGTGGAGGTTGATTGGATCAAACTTATCCGTGTATCACGTGCTTAAGTTATGCAGAAACCTTATAGGTCATTTGGCTGGTCTTTGTCTTTCACGTTGTTGTTGTTGTTTTTTTTTGTTTTTTTTAGAAGCTCGTCACAAGGAACGGGATTCCACGCTTGGTTAAACCTTTTAATGACAACAATATATTCAACTAATATATTCCGTTTCTTAAGGAAATTGAGTATGGTCTCCTAGACATTTTCTCCATATCTTCTCTTTTTGGAAGTTCTGAATTGTCTCAATGAAATTTTGAAATTTCATTTGTTTAGGTGATCTCGAGATATCACGAAGAGTCAAATTTCCGAAATCGGCATTGCCCATTGTAAAATATCTCTGGTTTACTTTTTTTCAAATATACCAATTTTTATGTTCGGACACCAAACACATGATGCGTTATAAAATAAAACGTGGTAAAAATTGGGAAAAATCTATGGCTCCTTTTTGTATTCGTTCTATGATTAAAATCAGCTCAAGATTATGATAATTATGCTCTAGATAGGAGTGATCAGAACAGCTTATTTTAATCATATCAATCTTTCAATATACTTTGAATTTGATTTTTTTTATGCTCCATAAAATGTTTCGGGGCCTAGTTGTCACCGGCTTTGTCCCTCTTTCTGTTATTCATACAATATTGGCGAAATACATCTGGGTTCTGATCCAAAATTAGTTTTATTTATACCTTTTTCATATTTTAAATGTTAACATGCATAATATTGGGAGCTTATATGTTTTACTGGGCATTTTGTACAAAAGAAACGAAAAAATAAGAAGCTAAGCATCAGAAATTTGAACTGCTTAAAACTCCCATTTTACAGAATATCCTAACATAAGTTGGACTCAGAAATTTTTAATGAAGTTCAAAATCATGTCAAACTACATTCTCAAGTTATCAACAACAGTAATTTTGTAAAGGCAACGGTTGTGTTTTAAGATTTAGCTTCATATTACAAGAATGTCAAAGTTTGGCACCTGTTGGATTAGTTGATTTATTGGTAATAAACGCCACGTCGGCAATATTTCAACCATATCATGGCGGGCACCTGTTTGACAAACGATTCTTTATTTATCTTAAATAGAATACCCCAATTTCAAGATAAAATCACAAATACCAATTACATACAAGTACGTACAAAACAGTACTCAGTAGAGGCTTTGGAGAAATGTAAATTGTGTAAATCTCCCATTTTTCAAAGATACATGTAGAAGAAATTTAGAACTTATCTTGTGTTTCTCGTATCTAAATAGATGTGATTATATTTACTAGGGCTATGGGTAAAATTTTCATCAATTTGGAAATTTGTTCCTTCGGCTTATGTTAAATGATACCAAATAGATATTACCATTCAGTAAATACAATTAGTTTACAATGCATGAGAATGGAGAAAAACTGAAAATAGTCTGAAATTTCCAAAATCTTGGTTTTTTAAAATATGTTTTCACATCAAAATAACAAAATTAACAATATTAGGGAAACATAATTAAATAAACTTTCATTATTTATTAAATCATATACAAATAATTCATTAAACTTTAGACAGGCTTCAGTTTTCTACCTTCTTCAGGGGCATCTGATAGAAATAATGTTAATGCTGCCAGCTTTTAAAAAACTGACTGATTAAATAAATTCATTTTTTTTTCTTGATGAAACAATGTGTATTGCCATATAAGGAAAATAATGTCTATTTTTAGTAGGGGTTTTCCGATTTTTTTATGAATTGATATGAGGTCATCAACATTCGGAATCTAGCCTCGTATTGGATTAGAATTCAGACAATATGGCGGCCACCGAAAAGGGAAGGAAATGATGAACAAATCTGATAAATTTTGAACAATAATCCCTTAAATGATAGCTAAATAATGTTTCCTGAATATGCGATGCGATGACATAATTACAAAGACAATGTAGCAAAGTTTTGATAAGGCCATGAGCGGTGTAGGGGGTTAAAATACACCCATTATTTTGTTCTTGCAAATGAAGAATGGGCGCTCAACAAGGAAAAGAAGGAAAAAGCAGCACGAGTAAACCAAAGAGTAAAGTTAAAGATTCGCCTCGACCATCTACCGGAAATCCTTCTATATTCTCAGATCCTACTGGTAAGTATTTCATCCCTGTCATCCTGTTTGAGGGTCATGAGTCATCCTCTAAATGTCATCACAACATGAACATGTAAATAATTTACAGTCGAGTTAACCTCACCTAATAAAGACTATAACAATGTCTTAATGGCATACATTTGGATTAATTAGGAACATAAATACCATATTTGACAACCTCTGCATAAGCTAGTCTTTTTTTACATTTTGACAAGAATGTCCATGTTAATTCCCACTGTTTTTCTGTAGTTGCAAAGTACAGCTGTGATTTGTGAGTGACATGCTCCAAATGACAAAGGTATTCTGTAGCAACATAGTGGTTTCGCCCTCATTCTTATATTTTAAGTTGATTATAATTATTTTGCAAAGAATAGGGAAAATCGGTGACGTCATATAACACCTATATAAGTCCCTGGGAAGAGGAATCCGGTAAGGCCAGATTAAAAAATATGTATGTTTTCTGTCATCCATCCGATCCTATGTTTTAGTGCAGACCCTAAAGCTTTTTTTGTCCAATACTAAAAAAAACAAAAAACCCTGGTATTTTTGTTCAAATAAATTTTAAACATCTTATCCAAAATGTTCAGCTACAACAGAAAAAAAAACACCATTCCCTTTTCCCAAGGAAT
>JARWCS010000013.1:549498-560701 GCA_034783895.1 Geukensia demissa | reverse complement strand
TATTTCTTTCTTCAATTTGATTTTTCAGATCAGTTATAAGACTGGATTTTTCTCTTAAATTAAGTTTCAATTTACTTATAAGGTGATCTTTTTCTGTAAGTGCATTTTCAAGTACCTTTATTCTGTCAGATTTTGATTCTGAGATATTTTCATTCTGTACCTTTACCATGACAGACATTTCACAAAATTGTTGTTGCAGGTTGTTAACCAGATTCAAAATTCTGTCATTAAACTTTTCTTGATTTTCTATTGGTTTTCAATATCGATCTCAATTGTAAAATCCATTTGAACTGATTTATATAGTGTGTTTTCATTGCTGTTTTGTTTCACCACTGTCCAAGGTTAGGTGGAGTGTTGAGCGCTCATCAACTGGTTTAACCCTTCCAATTACTTAATGTGCCTGTTCCAAGTCAGGGGTTTGACCCCAGGCCAAATCAAACCAAAGACACTAAAATTGGTATTTCCTGCTTCTCTGCTGAGCACGCAGCATCTAGGAGAAAGAGCAAAGACTGGTCGGCTTAGAGTCAGAATAATGTGTCTGGGTAAAGTGGCACGTCTTCCTGCAGATTGTCGCTTTCGTCAGAACTTATTGAGAATTGAGTCTTGTTTTCATTAGTACTGTAGCTGGCTTCTTGGATTTAGATAATTGTCTACATGTAGGCTCTTGTTGTCTTTATCTTGTTTATGAAAGTGTTTTTTTTAGCAAAATCAGTTTTTTTGTTGATTTTGAGAATACAGTCCGGTTTTGTGATAACTTCAGCAGATATTGATGGATTTGCTAAAGTAGTCGGTTAGGTATGGCCTGTTTTTGGCCCCAAACGTAAACAAAGTGTGAGCTTAGAAATGTTGCACTTTTTACAAAATGTAATTTCGTATTAAGTCTATACAAAACATATTCCTATCAGGATATTGCAGTAGCTCAAACTTGTTCTTAAATCACAAATTTTAACAAATTAAATGTTAAAAATTCCATTACTTTATCCAGTTTTTGTTTCTGATATTAGTGGCTACATTCTTTAGACTAAATTTTTAATATGTTATGTATATTTGTTAGTTACATCATATATCTAAATATTTAAAATTTTGAAGAAATTAATTTCTATTTTCCATATTTTGATGGATAACTGGACTTAGTTTGATTTTTGCTTGATTTTTGGTTAATCTGAGGTTAAGTTTTTTGAAAGTTTAATACAGATATCTCTCCAAATTTTGACCAAAAATGGATTTAATTCTGCAAATATTCTCTAAAAACTTTCACCTGAGGGTTAACCAAAATTTTGAAAAAAAAAGTATAAGTCCAATTATGGGTCAGAACTTTCGGAGGAAAAAACTTTTTTTCAAAATTTTGGTTAACCCTCAGGTTTAAGTTTTTTTAATTTCAATAGCTTTGTCAAATCTTTATGGATATGAATCTTACCAGGGAGCTTTCCTTGAGCATATTTATATCATACAGACTTAAATTTCGAAATTAAAAAAAAATTAATATAGAATACTTCATATACTGGCAATGCTTAGAGCAGGGGAGACACCAGGGTCCGATGGAACCGTACAAATTTTTATGATGTTAGATTTAATCCCAATTTTGTGTTAACACTACAGTCTAGTACGGATTAACTTGATCTGGATTAAGACCAAGTTTATCTGGGTTAATTAAACCTATACTCTATCTCAGAGTTTGTTGAAACAGGTAATAATGTTATGAAAGAAAAACTGTCTGTTGTACTTTTATAAAATAGTGTAGATTGAACAAAGTGCGAGCAAGTTGCAATGATACTTTTAGCAATCAGGATGTATTTTAAGCTGCGCTGGGTTTTAATTCTCTACGGGGATTTTACATCAGCCATATTTTTTGCAGGAAATGGCTTTTTGCACGTGCTAGCGCGAGACCAGGATTACACATTGTCAATGCTGCCTAATACTTAAGTAATTACAGTAGGATAAGATAACCTGCAAAAATGGTTTGAGGCGCACCTGAATGGAAATTTAAAAGTAGGTTTGCTTATATGAATTGCGAGAGAAAGTCTGAACAAAAGAAATGTGCCCAATATTTTAAATGACTTTATCTAAGTCAAACTTAAGCACTCTTGCCAAAAATGAAGATTGCTGACTCTCAATGTTAATTCCCCATAAAGAAATTCAGTGGCAGATAATAGTATGTAAAACGTTATCGCATAATGCAAAACATTAACCGTTAACTTTGGAATAATTCTTTCTTTTGATAAAAAATAATACAAAGGCAGAAATGCACCTATTATTTAATATATCTCGAAAATCACACTCCAGAAAAGCTTGACATAGAGTAAAGTGAGAATACAATGTGCTTTAGCCAAATTTACCTTAGTTAATATGGATAAACTTTGGTAATGTGAACGGTTTTAAACTAATGTCCTCAAGTCAGTAAATAAAAGTAGCAGGTGTGGTTTGATTGTCTATTAGACTGCCATCCACCAAATAACAGTCCAAATTAAACTTATAAAGGTCCCATTACAGCATTTAACAATGTACCAGGATCTATACCATAAAGGAAGCTGTAAAAGGACCCCAATACAAAATGTGAAGCACATAAATTGAAATAGGAAGCCAATTCTGATGGCAGGGACAACTACTAAGTGCAAACTTTTCCAGGCCTTTCCGTATTTTCAGTACTTTATAATTTGAACAAATGCAGGAAATTTCTGTCAAGCATTGTTTGATAAATTTCATGTCAGACAGGTCTGACAACAGGGCTGTTGAATACTCCCCGGAACATGATCCACCAGCAAAGGTATCGACCTAGTTGTTTCAAAATACAATATTACCAATGTTGAATAAATATGGAGAATTATGTCTCCCCCCACAATGGTGGGGAGATATATTGTTTTTTGGCCTGTCCGTGTGTCATTCTTCTGTGTGTTCGTCTGTTAATTTTTCACATTTTAATCTTCTCCTCTGAAACCGCTGGGCCAAATGAAACCAAACTTGGCAGGAAGCATCTATGTAAGGTCCTTTATATTAAAGTTTCCTCATTTCCTCAGTTCTTGTTCCTGATTGGCTGAAAAAGAAAAAAATCTTCACCTCTGAAACTGCTTAACCGAATGATCAGATATTTGACAGGAAGCATCTATGTAAGGTCCTCTATAAAGTTTACTCATTTCAACTCAATACGTCAACAAACATGGCTGCCATTGGTGATTCTTTTCCAGATTGGCTGACAAAAAAAAAATTTCTCCTCTGAAACTGCTGGATGAAATGAGCTGATATTTGACAGGAAGCATCTATGAGAGGTCCTTTATAAAGTTTCCTCATTCTGTTCTCATCTGTCAACATACATGGCTGCCATGGGCGATTTGTGTTCCTGATTAGCTGAAACAGAAAAAAATTTTCACCTCTGAAACTCCTGGGCCAAATGATTTGATATTTCTCAGGAAGTATCTATGAGAGGTCTTTATAAAAAATCCTCATTTTGTCCCGATAAGGTATCAAAAATGGCTGCCATGGGCTATTCTTTTTTCTCATTGGTTTATATAGAAACTTTTCTCTAAAACCACCTGGCCAAATTAACTGATATTTTACAGGAAGCGTCTATGAGATGTCTATTTTGAAGTTTCCTCATTTTGTCCAATCGGATATCAAACATGGCTGCCATTGAAGATTCTTGATTCTGATTGGCAGATATAAAAAAATCTTCTTTTCTGAAACTGCTTGGACAAATGGACAGAAATCTGACAGGAAGCATCTGTGAGAGGTCCTTTATAATATTTCTTCATTTAGTCTGGATAAAAAGAAGCTCTCATTAGCTGAAATGTGGAACTAAACTAGAAATATAGAAACATGTGTATGTCATATATAAAGTTTATCATGTTTATATAGCATAAGCATAGCATAAGCATTCACTGTATATGGCTTAAAGGAATTCGAAGAAACCAAACAGGCAGACAGAAATCGTTAAGTCGGAAGACAGACAAGACCATGGCCAACAAAATGAAATGAAAGACAAACATAGAACACACAACACTACTGGAGTAACACGAACACTACAAAAACCAGGGTGAGTTCAGGTGAGATAGACATCCACCAAATGACAGTCAAATTTCCCAATTCACAACAGATACTTGTAATAGTAAAATCTGCTTTTCTTTAAATTTTTGTTTAGAACAACACCTACAGCTTTAATCCTAATTCTAATTCCTAATTCTATTACCTACAGAAAAAAATTATTTTATCAAAATGTTCCTGTGATAATGTTTGTTGGGTAAAATTTTACATTATTGGTATCCAATGTTGGATCATTGCTGCTGTTGAGTGTAAAAGCATTCTGGGGTGTTTGTGACCAACCAAATGAGGCCAACTTGGCAACCATGACCTCTCAAATCCCAACACTCTATAAAGAATCTTTAAGAGGGTACAGAACACCATCACTGAAATAAATTACAATTACTTAATTTGCTTTATATTTTGTTTAGATGTTTACTTGAAACAATAAAAGAAAACCTAAAGTAATTTCAACCACACATTTCACTGGAAATAATTTCAGTTGATATATATAGCAATTTTATCATCAAAAAGTTTGATCACTGAGATGCCTTAATTTTAATATCAAATGATACATGATTAAAATGTCTAAAAGCGTTTTAGAGTTGTTTCCCTTAGACGTTGGGCATCCCATTATATTACTTTGATGTGGCCTAAAAGAACAAAGTTAATGTAATTCCAAAACCAGTTTGTTCTGGATATTGACCTTACAAATTTTTATGATGACCTTAATGAGCTTGAAATTACTTTTGGATAGGATTATCATTTTGGAGATAATTTGTAATTGTCTTAATTCTTTTATGAATAAATAAAGACAAGACATTTATTTTATCTTATGGTCATTTACTGAAATCAAGACATACATTTAATGAATTTGCTGACAGTATAGAAATTAAGGAGATGTTATACATGATTGTCTATGAGAGTCCAAAATAACAAACAAACCGACATCTGTAGGTTATCTTTAATTGTTTGAGTGAACTCTTAAGGGACAGTAAATTTCAATACCACCTGTGCCTGAGGTCTGTGCTCTATAATTTGTTTCAGTTTATGGAATATGTGTTGGGTAGATAGTGGTCTTTTTTTTGTGTTCATTTTAATCTTGATCTTCACACTTTTGGAGATTTATGCCATCACAAACATGGCCTGAAAGTAGCTGTACTCAAGATTGTTCATTTTAGCCTTAATATGTAATGTGTAGTTTTTGGCATTGTCTGGAATTAGAATTTTAGAATGTAGTTTATTTTCGACTGCTAATGATTTGGGGCATGGCCCTTTTTGGATTTGCCTTTATCAGGTACATGTATAGGTAAATCCAGAAAAAATGCTTTGTAGATGAATTTGTTAAAAAAAACTGCATAAGGAATGAATTGATTTTCAAGCATTTATTCCATATCCTTTATTTTTACAATTCATAGTCAGTGACTTGCAACTTAGATGTGTCCTTTATGGTAGGTACAACACAATTATTTTCTGTTTCAGTGATTCATGGTCTGAAATCCAAAACACAGTTAAGATACATATAGAAATGAAATTTTCATTTTTAAATATTGGGTTTAATTTTCATTACACTACTTTTCAACTGTATCCATTTATCCTCATTAAAATTGTACCACACCATCCCTAGTCTGAAGCGGCCATTAAGGTTGCTATAGTGACAATGTTTATACCACCACCCAGCTGTATAATACATGGCACAATGTGTACTACTAGCATCATTGTCACGATCATTCGTACTGAATCCCATATCATTTGAATATGTTAGACTATCTGAGCTGTTACCATGGAAACCACTCACAGATAATTTGTAGTTTTCACTTCCGTCAGCCACAGCAAAGTGATCATATATCACAGACCAATATTTGTCATTAACGTCTGTCATTTCAATTTTTAGACTTGAATTTGAGGTAGTTAGCAGATTGATTAGGTCATTGCCAATCCAAAATTCACCAAAAACATCACCAAAACCATTTTTATACTCCAACCAGGAACGGTCAAAATCTTCTGATCCGTCTGACCTCTTTTGTATCACTGTCCAACCAGTGTCACCATCTTCCAGGTCGCAATACACTTGTAAGGTCAAATTGGTTTCATTTGGATTTATAATATAAATTCCTGAATCTTTAAAGCCTCTTCTATAGTAACCATAGCAATCTAAGAAAGAAAAAAGTTCAGTGAATTAGTTTTTGTTTCTTTTTGCAGCAGCTTCAAAGTAAAATTACTGTATTTTTTGTGGAAATTAAACTGGAAACCGTCTATCAATTAATTAAACAGGATATCAGAACATTCAGCTTGAAAAAAGATATGGTGTAGTTTAGCTTGGGTAACCATAATTTTGTTTTAGAATTTTACTGAGAGCTCGGCATTAACATGATATCAAGGCCCGGGGAAAAAATGTTTCATTTCAAAAAGAGGTAGCCTAAGATCTTGGGGTGACCTCGTTTTGAAACAGAGCCTCAAAGGGATATAATAAATGAGAATTGTGACATCATAATGAAAAGGCGTCCAAGTGTTTTTCAGCTGCATTATGTCACCACAGTTTGGCATCATTTACAACTATTATCCCCAGATTCAATGTTCTCAATTGGAGTATAACAGATGTCAGAATACACTGATGTAGGATTAGACTGAAAAGCTTTTATACCACAGTGAATTAAAGATCCAGGTTTGTTATGCAAAGACACATGATTTCTAAGTACAACTTCTATAAAATAATAAGGCAAACTTACAAAGTCATTGTAACCTATTTTTGGTATTTACCTTCTGGTAACATATACTGTAGATAACCAAGCTGTTGTTGAACATTGGCCACAAGCGGGAAAACTTGGTCGACTTTTCCAAGGTCCTGAATAATGACATTAATAACTTCACTTTGATTCTTGTTGACCAAATACTCCTGATACAGCTCTCGTTGAACTTGGTTTAAAATGTTCTTTACCATTTGGGATGCCTCTGACATCTTTATCACTGAACTTTCGATTTGGAGTATTCTGGCATCTTGATAGAAGTCAGCATTGGCTTTTTTACATTCTAGCAAACTTTCGTTCAAAATTTTCAGTTCCATTTTTGCAATTCTATTTTCATTGTACACGACTTGTAAGGCAATGTCCTCAAGACGGGATTGTATAGTATCTAAATTAGAATGTCCATTTTGTATAGTGTGCACATACACAGGTGGAGGCAGTTTTTGGGTTTTGTGGTTTCCACGGTTACGAAGCCACTCCTCCTTCATGTCTTGTACGGTGTTGTTAAGTTGAATGATATGAATACGTAATAAGCTAAATTGTTGATAACTTAAAGACTGAGCATTTGAGATCTTCATTTCTAACTCCCTGAGAAAATTTGTATTGTTAAAGATCATGTTTGTAAGACCCGCTATTTGTTGTTGGTTAAATTGTGTTGAGTTAATGAGTTGGCCACTAGCCATTCTCCACTGTTCCATTGTTAAAACATTTTGAGTAAAATTTATGAAGGAATCTTGTAATCGTTCCATAAAATTGCCTAATCTTATTTCCTGTAGTCGACCTTCAAGGGTAGATAATCCAGTTTTTAGGTTATCATACACATCCAGTAAAGTGTTGATTTCAAGGTCACGCTCCTGAAGTTCTAATAATAAATCCTGTTTTTGAACATAATTTTTGTGAGAATGTTGAGACAAAACTGGAATTGTCTCCCCACTACCTTCCTCGCCACTTCCAGCCTCGTTCCATAATTTATTTTCTTCAGAATTCGACATTATAAATTCAGATTCTAATCCTTTGGAGTTTTCAGAACTGTAGAATATTTTGCTACTGTCAGGTTTGGGCCGACTTACATTGTAAAGTTTGTAAAGTTTTTCAAATCTCTGTTCAATGGACATCTTACCCATGTTAGAATGAAATTCAGTCTGATTTTCAATAAATTTTTGTAACGTATATGAATTATTTTGGATCAAATTTTCAAGTTTTGCCAAAGTGTTTTCAACTTTCTTCAGATTTGTTGAACAGTTAATTTTTGTTTCTGATAAAACCTTGGACAATTCGTCAGCATTTGCCTCTACATTTTCTATTTTTGCTGTCAGACGTTTTTCAATTCGTCTGTGCTGTTTTCTCGTTTGATCTTTCAAATCTTGCCAGTTTCCAATGTCCACTTGAAGTTGTTTTTGTATAAAATTAAACTGTGTCATCTCTAGCTTTAAATCTCCTACAGTTTCGTCTATTTGAGTTAGTTTTGTTTGGAACTCTGTTTGTGTCTGCATGATCTGCATGAGGTCACTGTGGAGTGTAACAGATTCTGTACTGGATAATGACAGCCTCTTTTCTAGTTCTGTATAATGAGCTCTGGAAATATAAAAAGAATTTTTGTGTCTCAGAATATTATATAGCATTGACAATAAAGCAAAAACAAAGATATGTCTGTTTCATGTTACCAGACCACCCTTATTAATTATCCAAACAATTCCTACCCTAATCATTTTTTTCTATTTTTGAAACAAACACTGTAAAATTGGTATTTTAAGCTGACGAACCTAAAGGCAGTGTGAGCTTTTGTCATCACTTTGCTTCTGTCATCCTTCATCGTATGTGCATTAATTTTTCAAATTTTAATCTTCTCCTCTTAAACTGCTTAGCTTAATTTAACTAGACTTGGCATAGAACATTTATGTAAGGACTTTTATAATGTTTACTCATTTCACGTTGATTTTACAAAACTTGGCTGCCATGGATGATTCTTTTTTTCTGATTGGCTGGTACAAAAAAATATTTTTCTTGTAAACCATTTGACAAAATGAAAAAATATTTGACAGGAAGCAACTATGGAAGGTCCTTTAGTAAGTAAACTCATTTTGTTCTGGTAGTACAAAACAAATATTGCCATTGTAACTAATTATTTCTGATTGGCCAATATATAAGAAATCATCTCTTCTGAAACCACTTAACCCAATTCAATAATATTTGAATTCTAACCACCAGGCATAGTGATTCAAATCTGAAAGAAAGTTTATGCAGAATTCTAAGAATAATGATTTTTTATTTAAATATTACCAAGGCTTTCTAGAATATTCAGAATTCAAGTTAATTACCTTAATTGGTATTCATGATATATAACTATTGAGATGCAACAAGATCAGAGTTGCTTGCAATAATGAAAAATAACTATTCTTTAGTCAAAAAGGACAAATGAACTAAAAAAAAGAGAGACCTCAAATTACAGAAATGACATTAGAGAAATTGTAGAAAGTGAAAAGTATATACATGGACAAAGAGGAACTAGCCTACATAAATCTAATTTTGTGTGTTGCATGCCACGCTTTATCATCCACTTTTTCATAACTAAAAGCGGGTCTTGACATGATTTCGCAGTCGAAAAGGTTGGCAACTATAATAATCTCTTTGTTTTGACTGAACAGCATACATGGCCACATGGCTGCAAAACCTAAGGGAAATAACTCTGTAAAATCATTTTGACTTTTTAATAATGGATGATTTTTATCAAAATTAACGCACTTCAGTTATCAAAAGTTTTGATGATGAAATTTATCAATTGAAATTATTACAGAGAAATGTGTGGTTGAAATTTCTTGAGATTCATATCTTTTCTTCAGTTGTTCAAAGTAAATAATTAAACAAAATATAAAGCAAATTAAACAAGTGAAATTTGAGTGATGGTGTTTGGTAGTTCTTAAATTTATAGCAGATTCTATAATTTCATTTTTGATAACAGTGAATTTTATAGTGATTTCAGATAAGTTAAAAAACAATATTGCACTTAAAATATCCTCAATTTTAATTTTCACTAGTTTTATTTTTACTATTGTAAATTCAGAAATTATTGTGATGTTTTTGTTATTGCAAAAATTGCGACAGCGTTAGAATCGCAATAATCAAAACTCGCATTTCTGATTTCTTCAGTAGTATTCTACTACTGGTTTTAGGAAGTCGCAATAATAAAACTTGCAATATCGCTGAAAATTAACTAGTCGCAATAATAAATGCACACATTAATTTTTGAATTTACAGTAGTATTTTCAACTTTAAGGAATAAGTAAGACAACTAGGACCAAAATTTCGCACTTACAACCAATTATGTCCAAAAAAATGAGAATTTTCATGAACATGTACTGTTGTATATTATGCATTTTCCAAACTGGTTTGCTTCTGGGAAACAATGGCTGCAACTCTCAAAGAAAGATGTTCTGTGATAAAAGGTTGTATCAAGATCAGAGAAACATCTAAACTGAAAATTATTTGGGTCTTTATATGCAGCCAAAGTCATCTAGGGCAACAAAGGACAAGGTATGATAAGGGCCTTATTTGGCCCAGTATTCAATGTAAAAATAAACATGCATTTAATTTCCCAATTTTTTGTTAAAATTAAGTTAAATAATTATTTTTCACAAAACTAATTCAAAAATTACTATTGAAGTGTTTTTGACATCACAGTGACGTCACATTTAAAGCCAAAAATAGCAATTCTTTTAAAAATCCTCAAATTTTACCTATTTTTGGATGTTTTTTGCTTAAATAACTATATCCGACAACGTAGACCAACATAATTTTTAAATAATACTGAATGAAGATCTTTACATGTTACACCAGCTGGCAAAAAATCGTGGTGATCTATCTTGTCGGAAATATTTAGATTTAATGAAAAAGCTCCAAAATTTGTGCTTAACAAATAAGACACATTGGGTCCTGTTAGTGATGTGCGTTTGATGTCAAAAACAAATTATTCTATAAAATCTGTTGTAAAAAGTTTCATCATTTTACATCATTATAGGCCATATTGCAAAACCTTCGTATGACTTTCATTTTTTGGGGCCAAAAAAGGGTACTTAACGTACCTTGTACTTAACCAGAAATGACCTAAATTGGGTCAAATTACCATTTTTCTATTTTGAAGCTGATAAAAGGTTGTATCAAGATCAGAGAAACATCTGAACTAAAAATTATTTTGGTCAATATATGCAGCCAAAGTCATCTAGGACAACAAGTTACCGGTAATCAGAAATGACCCAAATTGGGTCAAATTGCCATTTTTAGCTCACCTGGCCAAAGGCCATGTGAGCTTTTGTCATCACTTGGCTTTCGTCATCTGTCGTCCGTCACCGTCCGTCGTTAACTTTTCACATTTTTATTAACTCCTCTGAAACCGCTTGGCCAAATTGAACCAAACTTTACAGGAAGGCTCTATATAAGGTACTTTATAAAGA
>JARWCS010000013.1:532551-543873 GCA_034783895.1 Geukensia demissa | reverse complement strand
AGGGGGGCCCACTGTTTGTGGACCTCTTGATTCATCAATTTTCTCAACTTCTAATGGAGATTAAGACCAAAATTTACTCCAAACTTTTCCCTTTTTATCATTTTTGCATTTCAAAGGGGGGCACGGGCACCCCTGGATCCATCTCTGCTAACACATTTTCAGAACATTTGAACAGAAACATGAATTCACAAATATTGGTTTGTTGATAATGTCCAGACAATTCAATTACCAAGTCAATATCATCATTTATATATTGTCTAGCTAATAACTTTTGACATAATCCATTATTGTGCAAATCAGGATTCAAATAAAGTTGACAGATCTATGGAAAATTGTCATTGTACTGTCAGAGTGATCTTGAATCATAGAGTACATCATACATCGTTTATTTTCTTGGATTCGTAAGAGATACTGGGAACGCATGCTTTCCTTTTTACATGGCCTTTGTCCAGGTGAGCTTTTGACATCACTTAGCGTCTGTGGTCTGTGGTCTGTTGGTCCGTCATCCCTAAAATTTTACATTTTCCTCACCTCCTCTGAAACTGCAAGGTCAAATAGAACCAAATTTTACTGAAGCATCTGTGGAAGATTCTTCACAAAGTTCTTTTTTTATTCATCCAGATGGACAAAAGACTTAGCCACCATTGACAATTATTGTTTCGATTTGCTGATACATTAAAAAATCCCCTCCTCTTGACCAAATGGATTTATATTTAATGTGGGGTATCTGTAGAAGGTCCATTATAAAGTTTCCTCAAATTGTATTGATCAACATAATAACAAGGCCTCCATCAACAATCCTTGTTTCTGATCAATCAGCACATTCAAAAATCTCCTCCTCTGAAGATACATGTACAGTTTACATCTTCCAACAGTGTAATTTAAAAAAAAATCCCCTATTGTTCTCTTAAAATTAAAAAATCAAAGTACCGAAGTACTGTTTACTCGAGGGACCCACTATATAAACTAGGGGAATTCGCCAATCTGTTAACTCGTTCAATGTCCTCGTCACACTCCAGTATCAAATAGAACAATGAATATTCATGACTGTCCGAAGATTAATCCGCATCAGAAAATAATCTTTTTGACTATGCTGTTTTTGATGCAACTAACAGCTATGTAAAATGCTATCTACCATAAAGAGACAACAAAACGTTATTTATAAATATTACTTTCCTTATTTCTGGTAATGATGGACGTTAATTTTGTTCTCAAACGATTTAAATTGCGATGCGGAGGACCACAAATACGACGATTAAAAGGCAAAAATCTGTTTGCAGGTTCTGGTATTTCCTGCGATAACTATACTTTGTGGGGCCCCTCTCGTAAAAACAACATCAACAATTTATGTGACCGGTATTAGATCTTCTGACATCAAACAAATTTATCTATCAAAACACTGGCTGCAATTTGAACGTTGACAACTACATGTATAGTCTTTTTTTCACAAAAATCCACTGCAAGGCTGTTGTTCTGATTTTCCCAGATTTTAGTTTCTATGGTAAATGAGACACACACTATATTAAAACAAATATAAGATAAAAATAACATTATTATGATTGCTATAAAATTTTCAAACTTTGCAACTGTACTTTTTGTTGTAGTATATGGCTATGGAGTCAGAGACAGGCAACTTTATGGCAATAGGCACAGCAGTTGTTTATGATGAAGGTAAGTATAGAAATATAATAGAAATTGATTGATTGAATTTATTGAATGTTGCATAACGTCTAGTGGCAAATATTCATGCAAATTCAGAATGAGAGCATATGAATGAATGATGATGAATGAACCCTGCTTTGTACTATACCAACATGCTGGGCTGGAGTTTAAACATGCTAATTCACGGAAACAACAGTCTACAGGAAGACATGCCACTTTACTCAGACACATTATTCTGATTCTGGGCTGACCAGTCTTTGCTCTTACTTCTAAATGCTGTTTGCTTAGCAGAGAAGCAGCAATTGGCAATTAAAATGCCAATTTTAATGTCTTTGTTTTGACTGGCATATGATTGCACCAATTCTACAAGCATTTAGGAGTCATAAATTTGAGTTTTGGAAACCTTGATTAAGTAGATTCAAATGACATTTATTTGTCATAACTTGCTATCCCACTTGCAGTAGGGAATAGCAAGGTTTAAAACCATTTACTTTGATGTATTTTTCGCAACTTCCAAAAAGATATTTTTATATATCAGGGAAGGTATGGTTT
The DNA here is from genome assembly GCA_034783895.1 of Geukensia demissa. NCBI lineage: Eukaryota > Metazoa > Mollusca > Bivalvia > Mytilida > Mytilidae > Geukensia > Geukensia demissa. The sequence continues at coordinate 541,659 of JARWCS010000013.1, read as the reverse complement.
TGCTATGGTGACCAGAACATTGGTAAGGTGTGTAAAGTGACCTGTGAAGAGGGCCTGATGTATGATATGCCCATACAGGTATGTACTTATCAACAAGACAAAAATTATATAAATGCTTTGCCTAAAAATGACCTCCAACAGGTCAATAATGACATTTTTCCAAGAGATTGGATTTTAAAAGTTAACCTCATAAAGTTTAGAAATATTTCAATCTCATTAAAATCAAATATTGGTAAAATTGTGCACCATGTTCTCAATCCAAGATTGACGCTCCATTCTATTTTCCGTTCTGATGACCTTTTTTCGGGATCCTCTGGATATTTCAGTCATATGAATCCAACATCTTGGAACTGGAGATTTCATTGGCTGATTTAAAAGGTCATCACAACAGAAAGTAAAATGTGTGTCATCATATCTTGGTCTGAGAACATAGTGAGCTATTTTACCAAGATCTGATTTTAATCAGATTGGAAATATACATATACAAAAATGTTTTTGAGCATGCTATCTTTTGCAGGCCTGCAGACATGGCTGCCCACATCAAGCCGAAGTTTCTGGGCATGCAGTGAAAGTGTTGTTCATTTGAAGACTGAATTCTTCTTTGTCTGACCAAGATTTCATTTTATTGAAGGGGAAAATGTTAACAGGCTTTGCCTATTGTTTAGTATTTTTCTCTCTTAGTGACAAAATGTTCAAAACACAAACAACCAGTTGTTGGAATAATGGCTTATTAGAAGGGGTTGGAATAATGGCTTATTAGAAGGGGTTGGAATAATGGCTTATTAGAAGGGGTTAACATGTCTGCTATTACAGCTTAGTCAAAAATCCAAATATATGTTTAGAAATCAACAGTCTGATCAATGTGAAAATTAGAGTTATCTCCCCTATCACAGTGTTTTAATTAAGATATAGTTCCTTCCTTATTTTTTACCATATTAAAATAAATTGTGTAAACCAGAAAAATTGACTGAAACAGTTAACATTGAAACACAACGACAAAAATAATAAAGAATAGAAAGTTGTACATTGTCTGTTATTTTTATATAAATAAATGTCATCTTAATCTTGTACATGAAAACATATTCTTTTCTAGTTTGAAACCAGGGTTATGTGTATGTGTCGTGTGAATGCCAATGTAATTTTGATAGGAACACTCTCATGGGTCATATATGCCTACAGCACAGATACAAGGTATAAATTATTTTTCCATCTTTTAATTTTCGTATTCTCTACATGTTAAAGTAACCCATTGATGCGCCTGTTGCAGGCAAGTTATGGAAAATTTAAAGATATTTAATTTAATTTTTAACAACCAATCTTCATACTCTTAATTGGCAGTTTTTTTTTCTAAGATTTTGTTGCCTGATATTTCCAGTACTAGGGGCATGTGAGCTTACAGCCATGATACTGGAAAATATCAGGCAAGTGGTCACTTGTCGTTGATTATGACTTGCCAATAAAAACAATAATGGAATATTGTAAAGGTCTCAACTGATATTATCATCTATATCACAACTAGCCCTACCAGGCCCACTCAAATAATGATGATAATTTCAGACTTCACCTTGAAATCAACCTTTATTTTATATTTATCATATATATATTTACATCATAAGTTCCATCTTAAGTTATATGCATTTGTACAAAATACTTTACATTTTTATAATATATTGGCTATGGAAAGCAGCTAAATCTTGCTGATTTTAAAAAATAAACAACTAAAAAGCAAACTTAAGTATTCAGGTGTTTCTGTTTATGCAAAAACCTACATATTTTGTCAAAGGACAAGGGTTGTTAAGCCACGTGTTTGGCCTAAGAAATTTGCTATAAAAAATTGGCTGATATCTATTATTCTCTATCGTTTGTGTTGAAAGAATGTCCAACATTTCTTTTTATAAAACTGTTTCTACAACAGTCACATTGAAATCTACAACAGTCACATGACAGATAGAAATAGAAATTGCTTTAAATGTGAAAATACTAAGAAATTTCTTAATTTTATACAAAATTGGATACAATTTTGTCTATTATGATTTGATCACACAAAAACATCAGAACAAAACTTTGCACAATCAAAGATCTATTAAGTACAAATGTTTAGTTAAAATATCTTTGTGATGTTTTTTGTGCAATCATATCTATTTTGAACAAAACACCTTCAAAAATTTTATATTTTTACAGAAAATGTTTCATTCATGTTGAAAATAGTCAAATGTGACCTGCTGTTTTGTCGATTGACGACAATTAAATAAGTATAAGTTATGAATTATTAAAAGACAGTTATTAAACAGCATTTTCACAACAACTAATTGTAATGTCATGAAATCTAAAATTTGGACCAAATATGGAGCTAATTACCCTACATTCTCCTTTAAATGATTTTCTTATGGACATGTCAATTTTATGTTAAAGACAATGAGTTATCTCCCATTTGGAAGTTGAGTCAAATGTGACCTGCTGTTTTGTCGAATTGACGACAATTAAATAAGTATAAGTTATGAATTATTAAAAGACAGTTATTCAACAGCATTTTCACAACAACTAATTGTAATGTCATGAAATCTAAAATTTGGACCAAATATGGGGCTAATTACCCTACATTCTCCTTTAAATGATTTTCTTATGGACATGTCAATTTTATGTTAAAGAGTTATCTCCCATTTGGAAGTTGAGTCCAGTTTCTTTACACGTTTTATATCTCCACTGTGTGTACATTTAGATATTATTATTTCTAGGCAATGTTTATGGAGTCTACGCCTGAATGACGCCATTTTGTCACTGTGTGTTTACTGTGATGACGATTCTCCAGCCTTCAGAATATTTGCTGGGTTAGCTGATGGAACTTGTGCAGTTTTAGAGGTCAGTGTTCAAATTGAATTTAACTAAATAAAATCAAAGACTTGATTCTCATAGCTACCTTGCAAAAACTTTCCATGTGGTGCTTCATGTAAATTAACAAAATATATGATAATTATTTGTGTGGAATTTAAGTATTTGTAATTAAAAAATGCTTGATTTAAAAATGTCAGATTTTATAGAAGTTAGTTTGTAGAATTTAAATTGATAATAAGAAGGTGGATTGGAGGATTTTATTAATTTTATTTTATAGATTTTCCTTAAAATCACATCAAATTTTTATAATTTTACTCAAATCCAAAATATTTTTTTCTCTAAAACTTACAGTGGGATGAGAATCTACAAAATAATGTGTTATGGCCACAACATTGTAAGAAATAAGCGTGAAAACTTGAAGCCAACCCTTACAGTATTCATGATTGTCAATATTTTAAACAGTATCTGTGAAAAAAGACTGTTTTGAAGATTCTATGTAAAATATTTTTGTGTTGGAAATCATAAAAAGTCAAAGATTTAGGCATGATTGCATGACATGGTCCTGATTGAGACCCCCTCCTTTGAACCATTTTGATTTATTCATTGATTTTGGCATGAAGTTTTCTTCAAGGAGGTGAATTTAGATGAGTGCTTCGTGCACAGTAAGATAAGAAGCTTGTTTTTCCTTTTAGCAACAGAACATTGAGAAACTAGCTCCAGGCAATGATGTTATGTACATTTCCATTGGTCAAGCACCAGTAGCCTGTCTTTTGCTATTGGATGAAATGTTATGGTGTGCAAGTGGTAATACAGTCTATATTATACATGCAAGGTGAGTTTTAATTGGTCAAGCGCCAATAGACTGTCTTCTACAATTGGATGAAACGGGCGGATCCAGTATTTTGAGATACAGGGATGTTTAATGGAAAAAATTATTCCCAAGAAGAGCAAACTTTTTTGTTGTTTTCTTAACCAATTTTGACAATTTTCTTTTATTTTTTTCGTTTGAGTTTCGAGGGTGAAACGTTCCTTTCTCTTCCCTTAAGCACCTCCTCCGTGAAATGTTATGATGTGCCAATGTTAGCACATTCTATATCGTGCATGCAAGTTGTGTTTTTACTATTATACTAGTGTTGTTTCTATGCATTCTCTTATTATATAATGGACAAAATACACTAATGACCAACAATACATGTTGAGAAGGTTTTTCTTCCTGACCTCCCTCACCATTATAATGGAATATCTTAAATTATAATATACTGATTTAAAACTTTATGAAATAGTTTTTATTTCAGAACTCTTGATGGAATGGACAATTTTAATGTCTCAGTAAATCCATATGATCACATCTTAGCCATGGTATCCAGTGAGTATGGGATATGGATAACATTACGAGGGTCGTCCATTTTGGAATTGTGGGACCCACGATCACTGAATTGTAAGATGCTGTATGACACCAGAACAGACCGCTATCCACAGCTTAGAAAGGTTTGACTTAATAGTTATGTGTTTTGATGGAATTTTATAATATTTCATAATACAGTAGAAACAGAAGTTACTAAAGCATGCATTTATTTTTGAGTATCGTAGACAGCTGACAATTAGGCCACATTCATTTATGTGATCGTTGACCTGCAAATTCAAAATGAAGGTTAATTGCATCTTATTCTGTCAAAATTGTGAATTTGCAGTCTGGAGGCTTGCATTTTTGTAAATATCCAGACTCAACATGATATATCTGTTTATTTTGAATGAATGTCTTAAGTCATTAAAATGCACTTATGAATGATTTTGCTTCTGTTTGTCGGTGTATCTTTTGAAAAATACCACAATTCAAATAATCTGCTGGTTGTAATAAATATTGTATTTGTGAAAAAAATATCAAGTTTTCCCAAGCAACTGTAGCCTATCACCTATACAGCATGAGTTCTCGCCAGTCTTTGTACCATTCAAATCAGGTTGAGTATAATTCGCATCACACGTGATAAGGTTTGTCAGTCACCTGCCCAAGGACGGTGGTTTGCTCCAGGTTACAGCTTCCTCCACCAGTAAAACTGACTGCCACAATATTACTGAAATATTGTTGGAAGTGGCGTTAAACCCCAATCAAACAAACAAACCAAAAAAAAAGTATATTAACATAAATTTGAATTATTGATAGAACAAAGTCAATGTAGAACTAATTAGTATGTGAAATGGTTGATGAACATAACAACTAAATAATACTCGTATGTAAATGTTTGCATGAAGCTTAAGGTAACTAAGATAAAATGGAATCAAAGCTCCCTAGTCCAGAAACAGCTTAGAGATAAATAAAAGCATATTAAATGAACTTCTAAAATTAAAAACTGAGGCCCTTGAATCCCTTTTAGCACCATAAAATTACCAGGCAAACAATTCATGATAGGTTGTAAATTTTACAAGGGTGGTACAAAGTTATTTTCGTGCAACATGTTTGGTCTTTTTTATTTCACTTTTCTAGTACTGAAAGGTTGTTATTTGTCGTTGTTCCTTCATGAAATGACATTTTTTTTCTCATATGCCCGTTTATGATACCCTCATGTACACCCGCCTCTAAAGGTGCTTATAATCTTGTGAGAAAAATTATCCAAGTTATATTCATACTTGAAAGGAAAAAAAGAAGGGGAAAAAGAGAAGGTGAAGTAAGTTTCTTATACACAGGAAACACAAACATGATCAGATGGAGGTAGGAGGTCCGAATGGTATTAAGTCATTGAAGTTTTCAATTGGCTAAGGTTTGCTTGTAGAATGTTAGCCCAGAGCTGAGGGCAAATATATAAATATGTGAGCCAGATAATTTTACATAGATTTTTGTCATAATATACTAGGTAAGTTTATAAATTTAATTTCATATTTGCAGGAAGATGACACATACTTTAACAGATCAAGAATCACAGCCATAATGGACATGGGACATTCCGTTTGGGTCGGCACAGGTGAAGGTAACATGATAGTGTATGAGGTTGCTGAGCATATCAACTTCAAAACGCCGACAGATTTATCTCCATCTGTGGAAACACCATCAAGTTTGTTGTCTGGAAAGATATTTTTAGCTCCAAGTCCTAGGAATAGCTCTCTGAGCTCTAGAGGTAGGAGACGTGGGGATCGAGAAAGAAGTCGCAGCAAGAGTCCTCGGGAGAAAAGTGAAAAGGCTTCATTTTCTGTTGGAACTGAAGAAATTTCTGGAAAATGTATTGATAAAGTAGATAAGAAACCATTGAAAAGGAGTTTGTCAAGCGAGATTACTGTAGCCCAGTTACAAGACAAAGCACTGGAAGTGTCAAATTTACAGTCCGATAATTCTACTGGTACAATAACACCAAAGGTTCCCTCGCCACGAATGAAACATCTTGAAAATAAGTCAGCAACAGAAAAGCATATTTTGGAAGAAAGGGACAGTTCAACAGAAAGTCCTTATGATGGAGACAGGAGAGGTAGTCATGACAGTGTCATTGAAGTTTGTCCCAAGGTCAAAAATGATCCAACATCAGATGTTGTAAATGAATCAGACGATAAAAGTGAGAAACAGGATAAGCTAGTAAAGAAATTGCCATTTGAATCCTCAGAAGAAATTGTAAACGAGATTAAAAATAAAGAGGAAATTGAGGAAACTAATCTTGAATTCGAAAAACAACAAAATCGCCCAACTGACCTTAAGTTAAAGGTCAATAATAGAAAAAATTGGTTGTCATCACAGAAAGGTAAAGGTCAAAATTTCATTGATGAACTTGACATTGCATTGGCACAGTTGAATGGTGTAATAGACCATGCAAAAATAAGAAATGGAGTCATTTCTCAAGGTGAAAAGGTCAATAAGAGGGATGATCTTTTGGAAACAAAAGATGTCGAGAAAACTGATTTGAAAGTACAAAATAAACAGACTTTAGAAAACAGAATTGAACAAAATGGACCAAACAGTAAAGAAATCCCATGTAATGGGATATCTGAGGAAAAGGTCAACTCCTCCTTGGAGCAGACAACATTGAGTGACCTTGACATGTCATATGACATCAAAGAAATGTCAAGACATCACAAGGTCAATACTTGGCTTTGTTCACTTGAAGAGACAGATAAACTAGAAGGGTCTTCTGTTGAAAATGGGGTAGAGCAGGATAATTCAAGTTTGAATGAAAGTGGATTTTCTGATTTGAGTGTGACACAGGATTCTGAAATTCAAAAGACTGCAGAGCATAAGGATATTGAAAATTTGGAAAGTAAAAACAGTGAAAAAGTTAAGATTGAGGAAAAGAAATCTTGCTCTCCTGAGAAGACAAAAGAATTGCCTGAAAAAAGGTTGACAAAGCAAACTAGTGTTCAGTCTGAAAATGGCATAAAAAATGTTAGAAGTACTGAATGTTCCCCACTGTCATCACCTCGGACCAAATCTGATCACTCTGATGGCAGTTCAAAAAGTAATGGATCTCGGCATCGAATGAAACGATTATCAGAAAGAATGATTGCTTACAACAATAGACAACAAAAGTCAATTGAGCGTGTCGAATCAATTGACAGTGAAATGACGGCTGCTACGGAAAAGGTTGTTTCCAATGATCCTGATGTCCAGTATCGACTGGATTTTTCTGGAATGTATGTTGAAACGGACTCTGAATTAGATTTAGCAAGACAGTCTAGATCTGAATCAATAAGTGACTTCAGTATGTTTGAATCTCGTAGACAAAGTGCAATGGATGAACCATTTACATCTGCTGTGGACAAAGCTTTTGTGGCAGAAATGAACAAATTAGACACATGGACATCTTGTTCAAGCAAATCTGGTGCCTCGACTCCAAATGATCACAGAATCATGGAGTTAATGCAGACACCAAGTCTAATGAGTCGTCACCTCTCGGTCAACAAAGTGTCACGTGACCGCATGGACTGGAACGATCTGAGCAGCAATAAACTTTCAACAACAAGTGCACGAAGCTCAATGGACTTCAATAAAGTGCAAGAATTTCTGCGCACACCAAGCATAAGTAGTAAAGCTAGCTCTGTGTGGTCAAGTTATGACGAGATATCCACACCTTCTGTTAAAGATGAGGATGTGGATGTGGACGGATTCGGAAGGAGGATACAAACTTTAAGTGGATTGATATCACATACGACTAGTAATTCATCCTTGTGTAGTATGGTAGATTCATTGTACACTGTGGATGTTACCTTACAAGCCAAAGTTAAAATCTCAGACAAACCTGTCAGGAGTTTTGTTAAAACCAGGTAAAAATCATTTTTCCTATCATAAAATAGTAATAACTGCCTTTATACACATCTGAGACAGCAAAACAAAATGGCAACACAAACCCATTTTACATGAAAGTTACCATATTTTACTCAGCAACAAGCTAACTTGAACCATTATATATAGATTGGATTATTTATTTTTAGCTCACCTGGCCTGACAAGCCTTGTGAGCTTTTCTCATCACTTTTTTGTCTGTTTTCATTGACCTAAAATAAACTCAAATTTCCGTCAACTTCTCATAATAACTAATATTGGCAAAGTTTTGTGGAATGGTCTTTGGATTGACCTTTTTGATCATTTTTATTGGTTTCTCTGTACACCATCCAACATTGGGCCTATGGGAATTTTACATTTTTTTAGACTCTGCTGAAATTGTTGAGCCAATTTAAACTGAACTTTGATAATTCTCAAGTTGTACCCTTAAGTTTTGTTCAGCTTTCCTGAGCAAAACCCAATTCGGATGTAGTGGTAGGACTTAGTTGAACCAAACTTTGGTTGTCCTTTGATGGGTCTTTTTTCTTAACTATGTTCAGTTCTCAGATAAAATAAACTTTTGTGGCTGTATAAAAATTCCTTTTTTCTATAGACATCTTTGAATCCCATGAGCAATTTCAGGCTCCTAGCAGCTTTAAGCCTTTAGTTATTCATCCAATAAGATAAGTTATTACAATAAATGATATTAAAAATAAATAGTTGAACTAATTACTTTGAAACCTGTTTCAATCAAATACCATTTCAACTGAAATTTTTGGTTGATTGAACAGTTAGCAGTGATTTTCACAGAGTAAAAGAAACTACAGTTTATTTGCTGGTAAAAACTTATTTTCCATTTTATCATGAAAATTATCAAACAATGTGATTAAATTTGTTAAAAGTGTATACAAGATTTTGTCCTTGCTACAGAATTTAAGGGGGTACCCAACACCATAACGAAAATAAATTCCACTCGTTTAATTTTCTTTATATTTTGTTTAGACATTTACTTTGATGAAAGAAGGAAAACTTGAAAATTTC
>JARWCS010000013.1:440288-456178 GCA_034783895.1 Geukensia demissa | reverse complement strand
TGCTAACTTGTTTCCGTCCTGAATATGCATGAAATATTTGCCACTGGACGTTAAACAACAATCAATCAATCAATCCAATTATCAATGGTTTATAAAAGGCAGTTTTCCTCTCAGGTCTGCATAATTTTTCTATTTTATGAAAAAGGGAAAAAAATTAAGTTTTTGAAGTTGTTAAAGTTTGTAAGAATTGTGCTAGCATAAGTGTGGTGTTTCAAGACTTGAACCAAATTTCTGGGTTTTTTAATCTTTAAACACACATCAAGCACCAATGATTGAAAAAATAATTTCTTTATTCTAAAAATTAAATTTACATGATATAGCAGAGAGCAAGTCATTTTATTTAAAAAATTGTTTTAAAAACATGTAAGCCAACTGTGAAGAATTAACATTTTTAGAGTTAGAGTTCTTGCTTCAGATATACATGATTTAAAGACTTCTTTAAAAGAACTTTTATGTGTATGAAAATGAAAAGATATGGGGTTGCACTCAAACCATAAGAAAAACAGAGGAATTTACAAATATAGAGATTTCCACAAGGCCTTCAACAAGGGTGTTCCTTGTGAAAAGCTCCATCCTCACAATGTCAGTGGTCCTGTGTCCACACTTGTCCATGGGACACCTGACATTGTGAGGATGGAAAAGCTCTAAATTGGCCCAAATAAAAAATCTTGCATGTGAAAAATAATACTACTTTTACCTGAATATTATCAAAATGTACATTTAACCGAACAATGAACTTAAACACAAAAATATGACTGCAATTCCTGACAAGCACATGAGACATGTGGTGTGGTTTTAAAAACTAGTTTAGTGGGATCATTTACTCATTTCTTGAAATAAAGTTGTTTGAAGTTTTTACAATCATATTGTACATGTATCTTATTTCCTTACTGAAACAAAAATCCAAAAGAGAAAATGCAATTCTCAATGGACCAATCATTGGAGGTCTTGAGCATTATCTAACACCCATGCTTATTGACAGTTCTTGTTATATCACAAAGACTTAAAGTTGAACTTCAATGGAAAAAATATTAATAACCAAGAATGAATTCTTAATTGAATGTTATTACATTCGAAAGATTGCAAATTTTCATGCTTTAAAATAAATTTACTTCTAGAAGTATGTTTTTGCAAAGGAGTTAAAGGGAGATAACTTTTCATGCAAAAAAAATTTACTTTTAAAAGTAAGAAATATTTTTTAGTTGTTCAAGTGGACCCTGACTTATAATCCAAAGAGACAAGACAAACTTCAAACAGGATAAAAGGTAAAACAAACAAAAAGAACAAAGGCTTGGATTTCATGAAATTATTTACAATACAAAACAGGAGTAGTATGGAGTAGTGTAAGCATCCCCTATATCATGGGACACACCAATCTAATTGAAATTAGATCTCCGCACTAGCTTGCTCCCCCCTTTTTATTTGTTTTTTTCTTTGGTCGTGGGAGTTCTAAGGACATCCCATATGAGTTCATTTCAGGGGTCATTATGAATACTTTCGGAACTCTTAGGACCTTTACAAATAGCATGAATAGCGTTACAATAGGCAAATTGCCTTCGCAGCAGTGAGGCGTCGCTGATAGGCTATCGTAAATTCGACCTCTGATGTTAACTCGGAAGGGATGTCCTTAGATCTCCCACGAGGTGACCAATGAAAAAAGAACAAATAAAAAAGAGAGTTGTTTGCCCAGCCATCACGCCATGTGGCAATATAGAGTCTTATCAATGTTAAATACATACTGGTAAAGTTTTGTATTTTCGCTTCCAATTCAAGCGAACCGAACTCCGCTAATACAAAAAAAAATCTGGAATGCAAAAAAAAAAGTGTACGATAAAATTGTTGATTTTTTTACCCCCTCACCCCAAGTGTGCGTTTTGCACGCTTTGGTAAATGTTTGACAATTATGGATAACCCCTTAAACTTTTTACTTTTTCATCTGAATTTGATGCGATATTTTCCAAATGATGCCTTTTGCAAAATGCATCGGAAGTTTCTGCAAGCATTTTTAGCTTACCTGGCCAGAGGTCATGTAAGCTTTCTAATCACTTAGTGACTTTTTTCCCTAAACTTTTACATTTTCATCTTCTCTGAAAACCCTTGGCCAAATAGAACCAAACTTTACAAGAAACATCTATTAAAGGTCCTTTACAAAATTTCCTTGTTTCATCCTGATCAGATAAATTCATGGCTGCCATGAAAGATACTTGTTTCTGATTGGTTGAGACTTTAAAAAATCTTTTCCTCTGAAACCTCTTGACCAAATGGATTTATATTTGATGTGGAGCATCTATAAAGGTCCTTTATAAATTTCCTCATTCCCTCCTGATTGGACAAAAAACATGGTCACCATGGATGATTCTTGTTTCTGATTGGCTGATACATTAAAAATATTCTCCTTTAAAACTGCTTGGCCAAATGGATTAATATTTGTTTGGAGAATCTGTGGAAGGTCTTTTATATCTTTAACTGTTTTTGACAAATACATATATGGTAGAATATGCCTTATCAATCAATTCACCACTACAGGTATATAAAATTATAAATGGTTTATGCATTTTCCATTTGAAGTTAATTTCTTAAAAATTCCATTATCAAGGATAACAGATAATCCTTAGGGCTCGTTTATACTTCGTCCCGCGATTGTCGCGCGACATCTCGCGACTGTCGCCCGAACATCACGTGACTACCGCACGATGTCGCGTGATTTTACCTGAGATTAAAAGTTTAAACTAAATACTTATACACGTGTATTTACATGCTTTCTAATATATTCATCTTGACTTAAAGCTCTTGAAGGATATTATCAATCTTTTAAGATCAAAGATAATCTAAAAATGCATAAAATATTTGTTTTATCAAGTCTGTCCTTTTTTGCAGAAAAAATGGATGAAGAACCCATGGAACTCTCTGGAGATGGAGGGAGGAATGGTAGTTGCCTTCATGGTTACCATGATAACAGTGCTTCTGATATGGATGTAGATACATCACATGATAAATCCATTTTACATACCTTTGGAAATGTCGGACACAGTTTCTCATTCCATTCAATGAGTGCTACAATAGCAACCTCATCCCCTTACCAAAATGAGGCAAAATATTTTTCAAGAATACAGATGGCAGAAACTCCATCCCGCATACGATCATTAGTTCCAAGGAAAAAATCAGAAGAGAAAGATGTATCACTGAACAATGAAAAGTTGAATTCAATAATTTCTGCAGCTGCTAAATTGGTAAATGATTCAAAAGTAAATAGGCGAAAGTCTAGATCCAAAAGTAAAGAACTGTCTCCTCGAGAAAAACGTATCAATAGTAGAAAGGCAAATAGTGGTAAAAATATCCAACGAAAGTTGTATGGTTGGATTTTCTTGGCAATTTTGTTTGCACTTTTTTCAACATTTGTAATTATTCATCAGAGGTGTCATATACATATGGATGTTGACAATTTTGAACGAGTATTTGACGAAAATGTTTTTGGTCAACACATTGCAAAGTTTGCTTTAACAACCACACTTAGAAACATATCTAATCGCATGCAAAGTGACACAAAATTATCAACAAATCCACTTGTGTTTTCTTTTCATGGCTGGACAGGTGTCGGTAAAAATTTTGTGACAAGACAGTTGTTATATGGATTTGATAATGCACGTGTTACTACATTTTTGATTCCGCTTCATTTTCCTTATGAGTCTGAGGATGAAAATTATAGAAATGATATTCAGGATTGGGTTAAAGGAAACATAACTCTGTGTTATGTAAATTTATTTGTATTTGATGAAATGGACAAGGCAACGCCAGGCCTTTTGGATGGACTTTTGTCAGTGATAAAATATATCCAGACAATTCAAATGGAAAAAACCTGGATTATTTTTCTTTTCCTCAGCAATTCCAGAGGACATCAGATTAATAACTATTTATTTACGGAAATGAGGTCTGGAAAAAATAGAAACGATTTGACATATAGTGAAATTTTGCCAGTTTTAACGGAACACGAATCAAGCAGTGATTGGTATCGTGATTTCGATCAACAAGGTTTGATAAACACATTTGTTCCATTTTTGCCACTAAATAAACACCATGTACACCAGTGCATTGAAAAAGATTTAATGAAAAAGGGGAGACAACCCTCTTCAGAACTGATTGAAACAATTTCAGATGAAATGCATTATATTCGTCCAGTGGAAAATGCAGATCCATTCTCACTAACTGGTTGTAAAAGGGTTTCAGAAAAAGTCGACTTTCATTTGTGATTCCAAGTTTGATGAAAATTGTGATAAATTTGTGATATAAAATATTTTTGTTTCTTTATCAGTTTATGATTGACGTTTTTGTCCTTGTACATGTATTTCAGATTGTTTACTTTTTCAGCTCATTTGACCCAAAGGGTCATGTGAGCTTTGCCATTACTTTGTGCCTGTTGTCCGTCTGTTTGTTAATTATTTACATTTTAATCTTTCCCCCTGAACATGCTGAAACCCAATTTGGACCAAACTTTACTTAGATGTGAATTGCATGGTCCTTTACAAATATTATGGTTTTTTGCAGATTGGAAAAATATCATGGCTGCCAACAGCAGATAATTCATTCTGATTGACTTAAACTTCAGTGCTCTACTTGTCAGAAACTACCCTGTGTATTGATATTTTTTGTGAGAATGATCATTGTGTGGTCCTCTACAGAAGTTTCAGTTCTTGACTGTTGGTTAGCCCCAAGGTTAATGTTTTTTAAAACTTCAATAGCTTTGTCAATTATTTTTGAGTTTCAATGAAACTTGTTCAGAAGCTATTTGTTGTAAAAGATATACAATCAAGATTTTTTTTACTTTTTTACTTTTTCAGAATTTTGACAGATAGTTGGACTTTTTTTTGCAGTGAAGTGATGGTTAACCTTATCGTTAAGTTATTGAAATTTAATTTGCTTTTTCATTCTTTTTTGATTTTCTTAAATTTGCTAAGAAATTTGTAATGGTAGAAATGTTTCATCCTTGGTAAAAAATTTTGAGGAAAAATTTTAAAATTTCATTTTTCTCATATTTTGACAGATAGTCATGATAGTTGACTTTTTTTCTTTCACTTAAGATTTTTTATTATAATCATTAAAATTTCAATAACTTTATCTGGTATTATGGATTTTAATTAAACCTGATCCTCATTGATCATTGTTCATATGAAAATTGGAATTCTGCTTTTGGGTTTTTTTACACTTAGAGAGGCTCAACATATTGACAACAGTAAGAGCAGGCAGCACCATGTTCTGGGGAAGCCTTACAAACTTTTACAATGATTGGAAGTTCAAAATGTTGCCACAGTTTGACTTGATTAAATATTCAATGTCTGCAGGTTTTTTATTTTTTTGAAAATTTGACATCAGACTGACTTGATTTTCTGCATGTGTTTAGCACTTTGGTATCAGGTGAGCTTTACAGCCTCCTGGGAGCCTCTGGTTTGTAAGAAAACTTTTCTTATTGAATTATATGAAAGAAACAGGCCTAAAACAGTATTAAACTCAACATATTTTAAGAACTGTGTTTATTGCCCTTTTGTTCCTTGTTTGTTATCATTATGATTACTAAAAGATAGGAGATCTCTCCGCTTTACAAAAAGATATGAGGTCTCCCCGACATACAAAAGATAGAAGGTCTCCCCAATATACAAAAAGATATGAGATCTCCCCTCTTTACAAAAAGATTTGAGATCTCCTCACTTTACAAAAAGATTTGAGATCTCCTCACTTTACAAAAAGACATGAGATCTTCCTTTACAAAATGACATGAGATCTTGCTTTACAAAATGACATGAGATTCCACTGCTTTATAAAAGGTATGAGCTCTCCCCACTTTTATAAAAAGGTATGAGATCTTTCCACTTTACCAAAAATGTGAGAACTCTCTGTTTTACAAAAGATGAGACCTCCTGCTATTCAAAAAGATATGAGATCTTTCCTCATAACAAAAAGGTATGAGATTTCGCTTTACAAAAAGATATGAGGTTTGCCCACATTGCAGCAAAGAGATGGGAGATAAGGTAAAGTGGTCCCTAAATTCATGCATACATGTATGTCTGTATTGGTTCTGATTTCTTAGAAACTATAATTGAAATTTGGCTTCCAGAGAATTTGACAATTGTGAACAGGCTATTTTCATAGGTTTTAAAAAAAAACTTCAATGATTTCACCTTGAAAACATGAAATATTATATGAGCTGTTGTAGTCTAATAAATTTAGAAAAATTCAAAATTTATAACAAGTTAACAAACACAAATTCCTTCGGACAATATTGGCTTGAAGATTAAGCTGTTTTCAACGTTCAGATTAAAATCACGAAACACTAATTTTCCATGGGTACCTCTACAAAATTGACTTAATATAATACTTTTCATTAAAAACTTTTTTTGTATTTGAGTTTTTCAAAAATTGAAAATAATGATTCCTACATGTATTGAAAGGTTTTTATGACTACTTTTTTGGTGGTTAATTTGTAAAATGAGCCCCTGGACATTATTAGCATCCCAAATTCACAAATTTGTACATACATTATTTCTGCAGTGAAAATGAAGTAAAAGTATTTGGTTTGCAAGTTACAATGGTCACGGATCTTTGCTTAATTAAAATAAATTGAAATGGTCTTTATGAAAATGAAAAGATACGGGGTAAATATCAGAGAGATTGCACTCCAACCACAAGAAAAATAGAGGGAATTTACGAAATCTAGAGTTCTCCATACGGCCTTCAACAAGGCTGAAAAACCATTCCTTATGAAAAAAATATATTGTGTTTGCATAAAATAATACTTTTCCCACCTGAATATCATCACAAATGTACAAAACGAAACATTAAACACAAAGACAAACCTATGAATACAATTCCTGACTAGGGACAGGCACATGAGACATGAGGAGAGGGTAAACTAGTTTAGTAGGTACCTTACCCTCCTCCAACGAGGTTCAAAGGACAAAATCTGAAAAACAAAAGCAGTAAACGAAGAACTATAAAAATCAAACAGAAATTCACCCTATTCGACAAGAGAGTACCTGAATTACAATGAATATACTAAATAGAAATACATTAAAAAAGAAGATGTCTCTCTATAAATGCTCGCAGATACCGAAAGCAAGCTCAGGGTGTGATTACTGATAAGACATCAAGCCTCTTACCACGAGATTCTACGATTTAATAATGTGGTTGTCAATAAACGTGGGAAAAAATACCAGATGGATACAATGCCAAACCTATCAATATCTGTGCCAACTAAAAAACTATTTTAATGTCCTTGTATACTTCAACCTCGAACTTGTTCCAATTGTTGATAAGTTTGATTAACGGAACAGTGGGATTCAATGGATCACTTTTAAATTTACACGCTTTATAAGTAATGTTTCCATATTGTGTGGGATGTTATATTCCTTTTCGTATCAAAATTCTGCATTTACAGTCGTATTTTTGTATTAAATTTTTGTAAGGTTATAAAATTATGTTTAAGTCTTGGGAAGCTTGAGATATATGTATCCCTGCTGCAAACGTTTACCAGTAATGTGTAGGTTGTGGTCATTAAAGTCAGAAACTTGGGTGCAAACATGGGTTAACCGAACTAGATGTGAAATGTTAACCCAATACGAAGGAACCAAAGGCACGTGCCCATCAAAAAACGAAAAGTTAACTATAGGAAAAAAAAATAATCCCTTATCATAAATTTTAGTGCATAAGCAACCCTGTTCAATTTTTTAAATCCAAATTTTAAAAGGGATTACGATCATTACTGATATTAAATGTGTTGTAAGATAAATCTAGGATAAATTCTTTTGCGAATTTTTGAAACTCTTACTTATTTCAAGCTAAAATATCATCTAAATATCTAAAATTATTATTAAATTTGTCCACTAAATTCTGTTTTTCATAAAGTAGATGAAACACAATCTACCGCATATCCACACCATAACTTGAAAAAATAGATGTTGAACATTTGATCACATTTGCTAAAAGGTAGTCTAGTCTACTTTTCTAGCAATTGATATTTATGACATTCCATTACTGAGGGACCGCCTTGGTGTAATGGTTAGCGTGCGGAAGGTCGTTGGTTCGATCCCCGGCCGTTTTAAAATTGGTATTTGCTGCTTCTCCGCCTAAGCACGAAGCCTTTAGGATTAAAAGTAAAGACTAGTCGGCCCAGAGTCAGAATAATGTGTCTGGGTAAATTGGCATGTCTTCCTGCGGACTGTTGCTTTCGTGAGATAACACGTTAAAAATCTGGCTCAGCGTGTCAGTCAAGTACAAAGCAGGGTTCATCGTCACTCATCATTAATATGCTCTAGTCCTGAATATGCATTAATATTTGCCGCTGGATGTTAAGCACCATTCAATTAATCAATCTATTCCTGACGGTTTTGATTAATATGTCTGAAATTTGTTTTAATTCATACATTTGAGTTTATAAGTTAACAATACCTACATGTACCTGATTTAGAAATTAACATAAAATCAAAACATGTACAAAATATCTCAATACAAATGTTATATTTCCCATTTTGTAAACTAGAAATTTATCAAAATGTATCAATAACTTCGAGAAGTTATAGATACATTTTGATAAATTTCTAATTTACAAAATGGGAAATATAACACAAACATAAGCGTGATTACAATCCCGCGAAAGTTATGTACTGGGTGAGGACTACCTTCATTGCTCTAATAGATCGACCATTGTGCTTACTATGTTCCTTTTATTGTTTTGTCGCCACAATAGAGTTCATCGTTAGTTTTGCTATGTTCCCTTTATTGCTTTGTCGCTACACCAGAGTGACCTTTCTTTTGCGTGTTTCCTGCATTACTTTGAGGCCTCAATAGAGTTCACCATTACTTTTGATATATTACCTGCATTGCTTTGTCGCCAGAATAGAGTAATAGTTACAACTGCATTGCTTTGTCGCCAAAATGAGTGACTTACTATTGTTGTGTTCCATGCATTGCTTGATCGCCACAATTAAGTGATCGTTGCTTTTTGCTATGTTTCCTGTATTGCTTTGTCTCCATAGCAGGATGACCTTTGTTTTACTATGTTACCTACATTGCTTTGTCGTCAAAATAGAGTTAACCGTTACTTTTACCATGTCTCTTGCATTGCTTTGTTGCCACAAAAGAGTAATTTTTACTTTTGCTATGTTCCCTGCATTAGTTTGTCGCCAAAATGGAGTGACTTTATTTATTTGCTTTGTCGCCACAATAGAACGACTGTTACTTTTTAGAAATTAACTTAGAAATTCAAAACATGTAATAAATATCTTAGCATAAACATGCGCGTGATTACAACCAAAGGTTGGTTACTTGGTTTGATACAGCATGTGATACGGATTTTTCTACGTATTAATCTCTATATATCAATAGGTGGTAATGATATAAGAACACCATTTTATGAATGGGACATATTTTCTAAAACACAATTGATCATCAGGTGAAAGATTAAATAATTACATAGTGTTGAAGCATTGGGTTCTGATGAGTTTTTACACATTAACAGTTTGATGAATTTATATTGTATAATTTTCCTGTCGAAAAAATATATTCATGGGCATGTGCAGTACTCCTTAACCTCAGTTTAACATTTACATATGATTGGGTATGTTACACATAGTTTACCAAAAGTGACCACCCCTGTTCGAATCATGTGAAGTTTGAATTATCTGCTAGTCTCCAGGCTGTCACCAGCCATTATTCAGAATTTCTGATTCCGCATTTTACAAAAAATTAGCGCCATGATCAAATGTTTTCTCTTAAACCATGAAATAAAAATAAGGTTTCTTTACCTTTTAAAGATCTATCCTGAAACTATTAATAGTAAAATGGCTATGGTTTTAGTCTTCCAAGTACTTAAGTGTTTATTTCGGTGTTTTTTCTAACAAAAATTAACAAATACAGATTACATATTCATCCGGTTATCTAGGCCTGGTCATATTTCTTGGCCTGAGAATTTAGGTGCGACCAAATTTAGGTCATTGACCCTGGCAAATACATGTATATGTAGATGTGTGTATTGCAAACAAATCTCCAATTTAATATTTCTTTCCTTCGTGGTTGCTGTATCAGATTAAATTGAGTGACCACTTCCGAAAACGTTGAGTCCTCTTACCAATTAATCTCTCACCCAGATATGGACAGTTACAAAAGGGGTGATTAACGTGGTCAAATGCATAATCACACTTCGAAGATGTATTTCGACATGATGAGCTGAAATATATACATACATACTATCGTAAAATGAACTACGGAAACGTGTGTTGTTTTTTCATTATTTTACAAGCTCTGGTCATCAGCGACCGAACTGTGGACAACGAAAAGAAAATTACATTTTTGGCGAAAGAATTGAGCACGCTACACAGAAATATAGAATCAAAAATAAAAAATTTGCAAAATGAGATTAAAACTCATAAAACATACGAGGATTTATATCGATATTCCGAATTTAGGAGACTTTATAAATATTTCAAAGACATAAAATTTCAAATCTTGACGTTGAAGTTGGATATCAGACAGTTGTTTTATGAAGGAAAGTCTTTGGAAACTGATTTGAAACATTTTGTAAACATGAAAACGGATAATTTATCCGAACAAATTTCAGAAATTCGCTCATCGCTACAGAGATTGTACCGCCTAAACGAAACCATAGAAGGGCATTCACAGGCAGACAAAATACCGGATGTGATAAAGTCTGGTAAGTATTTTTATATGTTTTTACTGCAGCGTGGACAACGTAAAGAAATTACATTTTTGGCGAATGAGGTCTAAAAAAATTTCTGCGTTTCCGGTAACGTCTTTTTCAAAATTAGGGTCGGTAGGTAGGTTTTTTTATTAATAGATTTGCAAGGAATTGACATCAAAGCTCGTTTCATTTAATAATAAGTTATGAACCTCAAGGCGGAGAATAAAGCAATTCCAGTAAAAAAATGATGACAGATAATCTGATATGCCGAAAATTCATATTTTTTTACACCATAAAAAATAGGGTCGGTCGGGATACCGGAAACCTGAGTTGAGCTCGCTGCTTAGAAATATTGGATGGTTTGTTCTGCTATATTAAAGCCAACGGATCAAGTACAGGTTTTCGTAGTGTTTGAATGTATATAGTTAATCCTCGTCATGATGTGAAATTGACTTCCTAGGACACGAGTATAAATCAGTAGCCCAAAAATTTGGGTTATGTTGGGCCATCTGGGTTCAAAACTAAATCAGTGAAGCACAAAAATGGATATTTGGAGCGAACCATGATGCTTTTAAAAAATACAAAAATTGGTATCTATAAACAGAAAATAATTTGAATACTGAAAGTTACAGTTATTGTGTTATTTTATTTTAAGACAACGAAGTTCAGTCAGATTCTAGTGTCAAAGCCGAAATTATAACCACACAACCAGTTACCACAGCAGGTATGTTTGTCAATGCTTTATAGATGCATTGTTTTTCGTTCAAAATTGCAAAAACAGGAGTTTGCAACAGCACAAGTTTATCTATCTCATTTCAATTAATGTAAACTTTTACATGTTTAAGAGAGGGTTAGAAAAATGTGTTTCGGGCTTATGTCTTCTAGTCTTCAAAATGAACCTTAAATGCACAATGCTTGTGTTTTCTTCTATTATACTTAAATCATACTTTATGACTTGGAGGGAAATTTTTGTGTTATTATATATGATCAAACTAAACTGGGTTACTCCTCGCTTTAAAAATCATTCTTTGAAAGTTAATTATGAACTCTGACACGGAAGTTACCTCCGATACTACGATGCTATGTTTCTCGCGAGAGACGGGATAAGTAGTCAAACGCTGAACAGTGAACTTCCGTTTTGAGACTTTCAATTCTGATTGGATAATCCTGTCCATCAGAACTCGCTGATTCGTCAAATACCACAGGAATACAAAATTAAGTATGTGAATGCTTTCTTGTTTACGGGATAAATTACCCAAACTAGCTTACACTTACGTAAAAGATTATCAAAGGTCACGTATTAAACGTCTACACGTGTATACATACACTCTAGTCTTATCGGGTGAATTCCTTTTTGATTTTTATAGTTTGTCCTTTACTGCTTTTGTTTTCATTGACCGACCATTTGGGGAGGGTTGGGATCCCACTTAACTAGTTTAACCAAGCACATGTCTCATGTACCTAAGTCAGGAATTGTGACACAGGTTTGTATTTGTATTAAATGTTTTTTTACCTGTATATTTTGATAATATTTCGGCAAGAACAGCATTGTTTTATGTATACACGGGAGAATAAGAAAATTTTACAAGGAGTGGTATTTCACCCTTGCTGAAGACCAGGTGCAGACCTCTAGATTTGTATTTTTCCTCTGTCTTTCTCGTGGTTGGAGTGTAGTCTCTCTGACATATATTATAATTATATGTTACTACGAACTGTCTCTTGATCCAATTTCGACATGAAATGTTAACCACCACTCGGTTCATGGGAGAGTTCAAGAGAGGTTCCATTGGAAGGGGCGAGGAAATTCCCTCTCTTTTGGGATGCAATTTCGAAATTGAACATTCTGGCTTTTCGATCCCCTGTTCTTATGGTTAAAGAATGTGCCTACCTCCCCCTTTCCTTATCTTTTTGAGAATTCCGTGGTCTTTGATTTTTTAAACAAAGCAGACGCAGTGATCCGTTCGCGTCCTGTTGAGAGACGAAAAATTGCCAGTATAGTCCGTTTGATAACTGAAATAGGGAAATAATTCTTTTAAAATACACATTTAACACAACTGCTTTAACACGGCTTCCATTGTGATTGCAATAATGACATATATATGAATGAATACATAGCTGGACAGAAAATTTTATTGAAAATAGTCGAGTAATAATAAGTTGTCCATTACACTTAATGATAATTTTCTGGTCATTACAGTCAAGGAGTAAGTCACAAAAATTTAAGAGCCTAACATTTTCACCTGGCTTTTCATATTCAAAAATATCTTAATGAATACTCTATTAATTGTTTCCATTCATTATGACACTTTGAAAAACTCGATTTATAAAAGCTATTTTCAGTTAGTATATGTTTGTTATTTAAAGCTGATGTGGTGTTTGATGCAGGGTCAAGAGACAAGAGTACTTTTATACTGGAGATTTCATATTACCTTTTGATTTTTACCTGGACAGGTGTTTCTTTCAATTTAGAGGTGTCATATGGAAATAAATTCCCTGTATAATTATATGTAAATGACAATAGTTACATCATAGTAAATAACTGACCACACTGGCTGTTTATTGCCTCCTACTTGAAAGAAGCTACAATACTTATAGCCGTGAGAACTGTATATATAAATGATACATCTTTAACACTAATATCTTTGTGGGGTAAGCATGGAATGACACTTTGTAAAATCCAATTATAAAACTACACAAAACATTATCTTCAACGAAATTCAGTCAACAATTTACTCAGTATAAGTATGTCCTTTCATATACTAGTATTATGACACACTTGTAGGAGAAATATTTTTCTCGGTGATATTTGTATATTTGCGTAAAGTTTAACGTTTGCAAATGAAATTCTCATTAATATATCTTTAGCGTTAATTTAAATGTTTATGCATTGCAGGTCCTCATCAAACCTTAGCCGTGTCATTAGAGGTCGACCAAAGACTTATTGTGCCTTGTTTCCTTAACAAGCCTGTCAACAACGAGGACACAAAGGTGAACATTTTTTGCTAAGCTATGTATTACGACAATCAATATAACAAACAACTTATATGGCTTTAATTTGACATCTTCAATTATTTGCTTTGAATTTTTGTGTAGGATTGACATAAGAGTATCAATAATTAACAGCTTAACTTTGATTTGTTAATAAAACTTTTAGAAAATTTTCCTGGTCACGGCACAAAAATTAAATCTTATCCCTTGTAATCTCAAATGTAATCCCTTAAGTTGTTCAACTGAGATTTTACAGGACCCATTGTATCACTGGAGCCACAATGGATATCAGATCACAGCACAAGATCGACGCTACACAGCTATTTATTCAGACGAAAACAGAATTGTTACTTTGACAATTCGAAAATTAAGATATGACGATAATGGAGTACTAGAATGCAAAGAAGATTCTTCATCCGTTCTTCTCCACGTGGACTTAACGGTCAAGGGTTTGTATTCTTATTTACTAGTTTTATTCAGGGCTAGACTGTGTGAAGAAAAGATTTGTTATGTCATTAATAAAGAAAACACTTCAAATATGTACTTTTATAAAATTGATAGGAAAGTTAAGGCCAAATTGTACATAGATAGCCATATTTTTAAGACATATGATTATCATTTGACATTTTGTGCCATTTGTGCGAGAAAATGTAAAATTGTGTCTGAATGCATGAACGATTTTTCAACATCAAGAAAAACATCGAGGCAACGTCAAAATTTTGAATCTTTCATTCTTAGATATTTTGTGTTTTAAATATTGGATGCGAGGATAATATTGAGAATATTAATAGTTTGATTTGCAATATTATAGAACCTTGTAAGAATTATCTATGTAATGGGCTTTGTGTGGAAATGTCCCGCGTCTGTGACAAGAAAAAAGACTGCCCTCGTGGCCAAGACGAGACTTCATGTGGTAAGTTAGGCACTAACCATTTGGTCTTCAATGGCGAGGATTTGTATCTCGGCCATTTTGTAATAAATTTTCTGGGAGTCTCTTAAAATTATTGTTTTGGGGAAAGCATTGAAGACTGAAGAACAAAACAATTGCACAGGACATTCTGATACGTAAAAGCCAGTTTTATTTTGTGGTACATCGCGTGTGATAAGGTTTGTCAGTTACCTGCCCAAGGTCCGTGGTTCTTTCCGGGTACTCGGCTTCCTACACCAGTAAAACTGACCGCCGCGATATGTCTGAAATATTGTTGAAAGTGGCGTTAAACCCCATCAAACAAAGAAAATATTTTGTGGTAAACTCCCAGAAAAAAACTCTTATTGTCATGCGATTTTGATGGCTGTCTTTGTTGCTCATTGCTCAGCTATATACGATAATAATTTCATGACAATTTAGAGAATTACACTAGCAAATTTTCCAAATTTACCACAGAATAATGTTAGTCTGGTTTTCTTCATTCGATTTCGTTCATCTGTGATTGTAAGCCAAAATAGTGTCCTGTGTAAAAGTATCCTTCCTGTTAAATATTTCTTAGGAAAAACCAAGAGGACAATATTTCATGATTATTCCGTCCTCGGACTTAAACATAAAAAAATATTGTCTACAAACACTTTTCCATGGTTGCACTATTAAATCCTACACAACCGACTGTTTATTCCAATCTAGTTTTTTTACAACAATTTGAGTTGGCTTTATCGGAAATAAGTTTGTCATGCCGTCTATGAAGCTGATATTGGACATAGAATCCCGGATGCATGTATATTTTTTAACAAAATTTTTGTCCATCGCCGCAACGCGGTGCGTGTCTAGCGTCCGTCAGTTAGTCCGTCTGTCAAATTAATTTCTCGTCCGATTTGGATTATATTTATATGAATTAGCTATAACTCCGGATGATATCTCAAAGGAGTTCGAAGATGGGTTCTGATCGAATATTTTTGTAGGAGTTATACCCCAGAATCACTTAAAAAAAATGACAAAATGCCTTTGTTAGCGCTCTTACTGTTTAAAAGTTAAAACCATTTTTAAAATGCCAAATTTTATATAGAACTTGTCTAAAGCGAACCAAGGTGTGGTGACGAAATCAGTAAAGCTACCATTCATCCTTTCTGAACACTCGCCTAGTTTGGGTATGTCCCGTAACAAGTTATAAAGGCCTTCGACGGCCCCTTTTTATAAGGGCCTGTTCACACTAGGCTTAACTTAATCCAGAATAATTTATCCGGATCATCTAAAGCCAGTATACAGGCAACCTGTTGCGCTCACACT
>JARWCS010000013.1:419260-431877 GCA_034783895.1 Geukensia demissa | reverse complement strand
ATTGAACTCAATCAAGTGATAATTAAACTAGAAGGTATCTTGACCACTTTACAATGTTCTAAGTTTGTAAGAACATGCTAATCTCTTTCTTAATGAATAGATCTCGACTTCGTCTCGATCTTATTCATGAAGAAAGAGATTATCATGTTCTTACATATACCTATTGAATTCTTGATTTACTCAAACTTGTATACGTTGAGTTAACACTAGTGTTTACACAATGTTTAATGTAATACTGATTACTGTGATTCAATCTGTTCGTTTGAAAGAGTAAAATATAAAAAAAAATATTAAGATTGAGGAGTTACTCGTACAAAAAAATATTTGTCCCTTTTTAAAGAAAGTGCAACTTAAGAAAATTATTGTTTTTAAACTCTCCATAATTCTTCTGTTTTAGAAATATATATGATCTGATGGGACCTTCGCCTCAAATCAAACTGACTGCTTATATATTGAGGCACCGATCATTTGACCTTGGTCAGATTAGTTTTTCGCAAATATTTTCACTCCCACCACCAAGAAAATCAGAAGAGTCGTGTCTTGAGTAAGTCTCTTCTTATACCATTGTTCATTGGTATAAGAAGAGATTATATTTGTATATTTATATAAATCATAACCACAAGCTGAAAACAAACTAAATCAAAGTTGCTTCTTTCAGGTTGATTGTAAATTAAAATAAAACAGTCGTAAAACTCTAAATGCCAGAAAAAATCAACTTATGTAATAACGGTATTAGTATAATTACTTACATATTTTTTAGGTAAATGATCCACCCGCTTCGACTCTCTCTTTACGTTGTCATATCAATGACTCGTGGGTACATTCACCATCCAAACATCCGACCATCTTCACAATTAATTAAAATCCTTCTATATAAACCAGATAATATTTCAAAATGTCGAAATCAAAATATAAACTAATCTTCTTAAACCAAATCTAAATAAACGATTTAATCGAACTAAGTTAAAATCTATAAAGACAGCAAAGTTCATCTATTAAGCAAACTACACATGATCAAATCAATTGTTCGTCGAATGCTCATATATATACAAAAATATGTTGTATTCCAACAGATATATAACACTCAAATACTGAAGTAATTAGATTTATTGTATTTTAAAAAAAAACATTGTATGCAACAGGTTATTACCGGACATTTAAAGTAATTATAACGTAGAACGTAAAACTATTTAGTATAATGAAGCACAGTTATAAAATTTTTTACAAGATACCTAGTTATCAACTATACTTGCATTTAGGTATTTGTGGAGTGCCTTTTTAAAGTTTTTTTCAACGATCGTATTTATCTAGGTATTAAATGTGAATTTAAAAAGAATACATTTTATTTAATTTGGGGGGTAAAATTTGGGAAAATTTCACTTCAACTTTAAAGTTTGACAAATGTTTAATTACCAAATAATTAACTATTAGCAAACTTTTGTAAAGAAGTATTTGTCAATGGAGCTACAAAACACAAAAATCACCATAGACAGGATTATGGGATTTCCACCTTGAGTTTACAAAGGGACAAGATGTGACTAAGCAGAAAGACTTGACATAAAGAGCTACATAAACCAACAAACACATATCATTTAGATAGAGATCTTCAATGCATAGTATCTTATCAATGAAGGGTTTTCATTTCAGATCCGCAAAAAACCAATCGGTTCTGTAATTTTCAGACGCGTGGGTTCATGTTACCCAAGCTTTAGTTTACGGCACTCAGATGTTTGTGTTTTTTCGTTCTGTTGGCCATTGTCTCGTCTGCCCATTGATATCTTCAAATTCTTAATTTACACAAGAATTTTATCACATAATTTTATAAACAAAAAGTAAGGATGTCTGTCAATAGCTAAAAAAGCCGACTGAGAATGCTAATCACCACTCAGTTTAATCCCGTGCTTGTGAATGTAAAAATTAGAAAAAAATCGTGGTTGGTAAATATTATTGTGTTTATTACTTGCACTATTTTCAACCAACAAAACATACAAATTGATTCTAACCTGCCATCGAATATAAATGTGTCGATAAATTTTTATTACCTGTGTTTTTATTAGCACTTTTTTTCTAGCCACAAATAACCACGTTTTCACCAGTGCAGTTGTCAGACTAGTCTGTCATGAAATTTATCACAATTTTTATATGTATTTGCTGCATTTGTTTAAATTTCAAATCTCTGAAAATACTGAAAGATATCGAAACGTATTACACTTAGTGGTTATCCCCAACCTCAAATTTGGCTTAATATTTCGTTTTGTTTGGATAAGAGTGCTTCTTCCACTATATTTGGATCAAAATTGATCATAATTTACATCATTGGTAATCTTGTATTTCATATATTATATATTAAGGATATTGTACTTTTTGACCCTTCGTTGGTGTAATGGTTAACGTGCTTGCCTGGAGTGTGAAAGTTGTGGGTTATATCCCCGACTGAGTTAAATCAAAGACATTAGAATTGTTATTTGCTGCTTGACTAATTGACCAAGAGTCAGTTATAGCGTCGTGTTGTTTTTGTAAGCTAGCACGTTTAAAATCCTGCTCAGTGTGTCGGTCTAGTAAAACACAGGGTCTATTCATCATTTTTCGTTAATATGCTATTGTCCAGAATTTGTATAACATATTTGCCGCTGGACGTTGAGCAGCATTCAATTAATCAATTAATACTTTAATGTGCTCTTACATACAAACTTGTGCAATGTTCTAGTTTTCCTCATTCAAAAACAGGCCATTTTTCGTCTATTTTCATTACGTATAGTATAGATCGCATCGGTTTTCAGTCAAAACTTTTTATATACACAATGTAAAATAAAATCAGATATTTAAATATGGAGATTGCACACGAGGGCGCTCATTATCTTAGGACCAGAAACTGGCTCAATACAGAACTTGTAAGTTTTTCTTGAAATTGCCGAAACAGGCAAAAGACAAAATTCTGTTTGTAACTTTCACAATTTTTTTTAGTCTAATAATAAGTTTTTTTTATCATGATCAAGTATTAATTTTTAATATTATTCAATCAGTTTGTTTCAGTTCTCATATCAAAATTTCAATTAAGGGGCTAAATTCATGCATTAACGTACGTCCTCTCTCTTTTAAACTATAGGACAGTAAGGAAAACGACCTTTTGTAAAAGTGCTATAATCATGTCAAATTTCGTTTCATATCCTGGACCTCACCCCGGCATGACATTTTATTTATATGAAGCACACGCCAACTTTGTCAAGGAATGTTTTTAAAATGATATTATATCTGATGCATGTATCAACCGATACTAATTGTTTATCATTCATTTCAATCCCACAAAATCTAGCATTTCATAATATTTACCACGTTTACACAGCAAAGAATTACTATCGATTTTTAAAGAATAGAAACTTAAGGTTCCATTTTGTGAGATCTAATTCTACAATGCCTGCGAATAAAGATTCAGCGTGTTAACAAAAAAAAAAAAAAAAAAAAAAAAAACAGCTTTAAAATAGTTTTACATTCCAAGACTTATTAGCAAAAAGAATACAATGCAATAAGCATATTTTGACAAATATTAATATTAATATATATTAATATAATAACGATATTTTGACAGAGTGCTCTATAATGATTAAATTGTATTAAACAGTATCATCAAAGCTTCATAAAACTGTATAAACAAATGAAAAAGACGCCGAAAATAAATGATTTCGTTCTAATCACAACATCTGGTTTCTTTGTAAATTGTTTATCGCAGATTCAAAACACGAATCAGAAAAATCTGCCAAAAACATGGCTCCTCCATATTTTTTCTCAGAGTTTACAAGTAAAATTGCATAACTTATGTCATTGCAATTCTAGTTTTTACATGATTAATTGTTTAACCTTTAAGCATCAGAAACAATGCACTGATGATTTAATCTATTCTGGAGCAAATTGGCATGAAGAAGAAATTTCGTTCTGTTGGTTGATGCCGGGAGATAAAGTTGCACGAAAAAAAAAATGACAAGAAAAGTGCATTAATTGTTTTTATTAAATAAACTTGAACAAAACAAACTGAATAATAATTTATCAAACAATGCTTCACAGAAATTTGCTGCATTTGTTCAAATTCTGAAGCACTGAAAATATGGAAAGGCCTCGAAAAGTATTGCACTTAGTAGTTTTCCCTGCCGTCGGATTTGGCTTCCCATTTCGATTTGTTTTGATTCGAGTGCACCTTTCGCTATTTTTGGGCTTGGGTTTCCTATGTTTTGGATGAGAGGTTACTTTTTGAAATGTACATATAACACACCAAAATTCTCCATATTTATTTAACATGTGAAGTTTTGTATTTTAAATAAATGATACAGTAACTGAGATTAAGAAGAGGAAGGTACATATTTACACATTGTATAATTTCTTTGGTATTTATTTCTTTTATAGACATGTCTGAAAATCAGTCTACATGAGTATGACATCTGATACGACCGATACACCATATTGCCTGGTAATTAAATTCAAAAGAAAAAATAAGGCTTTTAGGAAATGCATTCCTTCACCGGATTTGCATATTCCGCTGAATTTGCAAATAACTAACACAAGCATGGCGGTGAAACTTTTCAAAATTTGTAGAAACAAGAGCCACCGCATTTATAAATGTAGTTTTATTACTTAACATCTCTTTGAATTGTTGTTTCTCTCAAGTTTATCTGATGGGAGACCGGGACGCGACGGTCTTGATTAATACGCTGCTTACCTGCAACCGGCTTATATGGATTGTCATTACGACTTC
The DNA here is from genome assembly GCA_034783895.1 of Geukensia demissa. NCBI lineage: Eukaryota > Metazoa > Mollusca > Bivalvia > Mytilida > Mytilidae > Geukensia > Geukensia demissa. The sequence continues at coordinate 427,133 of JARWCS010000013.1, read as the reverse complement.
CGAATGCATAATAATTTAAACTTAATAAAATCGAACAATATCATTATGGCCCACGTTTTAACGATTACTTCAATAACCATTTTAAGCGTTGTATAGTCTAACAAATAGCTAAAACATATATTTCTTAATGTCATTAGTTCTTGAATCATGGCATAAAAAAGAAAGTAACGTTATTTAACAAAAATATTCTGAGAAAGTCCTGATGTCAAAATAAAATTACATTTGGATTCGTCTTGATTACAGATGAAAGTACTAGTGGTAGGTTAAAACTGGTAAACTGAATTCACAGTGTACAAAAATAATTTGGTATTTGGTAAATTCAGGTCTGACGTCAGCAACTTCTTATTCGCCAAAATTATTTGAACATACCCCAAATATATGAAATGAATTTTTTACTATGAACAAATTGCATTATCTGAATTACTAAATGTAAAAATAAGATAGAAAATGTGCTTGTTTTGTTTACCAAACAATAGATACTGTTAAGACATGCAAAACTTTCTGAATTTGTAGAACATATTTTGCTTATTTTAATTGATGGTAACTCGATTAGTCGTCCAAGGAGGTTAATATTTTGAAATAAACAAAGCCGAATAAAAATAACTGATATGATTAACAGCATTAGCTCCTTGCACAGTTTTACTTTTCTGTTTACAACAAACATTGCTACCTCAGGTATGCTTGAGTGAATTAAGATTGAGATGTATTTTGATTTATGTCACAGTTGTCATAGATTTAGTTTAATTAAATTCGAAAGAGAACTGTAAGTGGGTGATAATAGTAAACTGCTAAAACATTTAATAAACTCAAATAAGCCATACAAAATTAATAAGAAATAACATCTGTAGCTGCTGTAATCTAAACCATTAAATGGAAACCGTTCTTTAGAGATGCACTGATAATATGAACGTCTTTATAACCAAGCTTATTTATTTCTAAAGTTCAGCTATCTCCATGTAACAAATAGTCATTTAAAAAAAGATAGGACGATTAAAAAACTACTACAATAGTATGACGAATTTCTTTATAAAGTGAGTTATTCCAATTAATAAAACAAATTTATTTTTTGCTGTGCGGATGAGATATCATATCCATGAGGGCATCGTTAAACATATGATAATGTTAATGTTTGTTATATGTTGCATAGCAAACTAAAATGAAAATATGTGTCCACAACTAACGGACAATTATTTTTATAATCTACGTAACGAGTTGAATTATGCTTTTTGAATATGGAAATTTAAATTCAGAACAAAGTAACAATATTAAAAGTACAAAAATTTAACAATTGTGGAAATTACTTTTTTTCTTCACATTTCATTCTCATTATATAATCGTTTTTTCATATTTGTTTTTTTTTGTGTTCCTATTTTTTCTCATCTGGAATATGAGTCACAATTTATTCATATTCATCATAAAAAATTATGTTATATAACTCTTATTCACCATTGTAACATGCCAGACAACCCTTGTGCGAACGAATTTAAAGCATAAATGAAAAATATCGTTCTATGTTTGCAAAGAATGGCGTTTATAATCATGGCATAGAAACTATTTAGGTTACCACCATGGCGAAACAGTATGATTGGCATGCACTGAATGGTAGGCGATATTACAATAAAAAGGTCTGGGAGACTGTTGAAAAATTTGTTCTACCACTTTTAATATGTAAAACAATGGTGATATTTAAAACAAGAACTGCACACCCTTCACTTCGCCCCTCTTCTTTTCGTCTTGATGTTGTGGGTATTATAGTACAAAATTACAAATGTTGAATAAATATGGAAAATTTTAGGTATGCTATATGAACATTTCGCGGAATAACTTCTCATCAGTAGCATTAGAACCGAAACATAGGAAGATACAGACCCAAACATAGCAAACGAAGCACTCAAATACAAACAAATCGAAATATAATTTAATGTTTTCTTTGTCAGGTATTTTTGAATTTTTACTTTTCATTTGTTTAGTTGTAAAAAAAGTTTTACTTTTCATTTGTTTAGTTGTAAAAAAAGTTAAAAAGACACGGTTTTGAGATAGCATTTTTAATATGAACATAAGCAAAAACTCATTCTGATAAAAACGAACATGATTTATACGTTTGTAATCATGTGAATTATAAACATCAATAAAGAACTTTGAGTGTCATGTTTGAGTTGAGTTGCATTTTTATTTTCACTTTCAGTAATTTAAGGGTTGCCTGACGCGGAACGGGGTTGGGGGACCTGCCAATCCACAGAACCTGACTCTACTCCCGATTTTAGCACTCGTGGAGTCTGATGTTCTGTTTTCCCCTATAGTCTGTTTCTAGTTTGTCTCTTCTTTATGTACTGTGAATTTCAGATCTTCACATTGGAATCATACTCTGAATTCTGTTGTTTTGCGATTTGTAGGTAAGCAGGTGGTGAAAATTTTCGGTCGCGTATTCTCTATAACAATCTGAATTTACACTTACCGGGTTCAGAATTAAATATTTTGCAGTAAACAAAACTACTCGGGGAATCGGACCCATGAGGGATGGAGTTTTAGCTAAAGAGAACCAGGGTATTTTCAGTTATGTTCGGATTCTGAACTTGTTGTCTGAAAAAAAAAAAACATTACTTTTTAAAGGTTGATACACCAAGTAATATGTTGTTGTATTTGTAATTGTCAACATTTATTATGAAGTGACTTCAAAACTTAAATCCGATGGCGTTGGTTTTAAAGTTTTTGTCAAACTAAGCTTAAAAGAACCAGGCATTCTTAAGTGGTTGTCAGATACAACGATTAAATTGATTAAATGTCGTTCTATTTTACCACTCTCCCGGATTCTTGGGAAGGTTAAGCGCTCACAAGCATGTTTAACCCCGCCAGTATACTTTTTGTGTATATCCGAAGCCAGGTATCAGTAGTACAGTGGATGTTGTTTTATGTTTTGCCGTTGATTTTGTTTACGCAATTTGCCGACAATTATTTGTTTTGGAATTATCACATTTTTATTCATAGGCCTTTAACAATTTGCCTTATGAAGTGGATATTTTTTTCCATTTTTCAAGGCCTAAATGCATCCCGTAGAATTTTGGTCATGTATACGTTTTGGATGGCTGTTTCAAAGACAATCATACCATTTTGTCTACAGAAATAAGTAACAAGAAAAAACGAACTTTAAAAAGCAACCAGAATAGACGCCATCAATATGACTAAAAACGTTGATAATTTAAAACAAGTTACGTGGATATACGGGCCTGTTATATTTTTCACTTTCTGTCCTTCATATGGCAACAAAAGGCCAGCTTTTTAGAGAATAAACAACATATCCATGGAAGTACAAATTTTTAAAACATAAAATTACCAATGTTGAAAAATATGGAAAATTTTTATATGCTTTATGTACATTTGAGGGGTAACCTCTCATCAGCATCATAACAACCGAAACATAGACAGTCAAAAATAAAAAATAGCAACAGAAGCATTCAAATTCAAACAAATTGAACCCAAATCTGACAACTACTAATTGCAATACTTTTTAAAACCTTTAAATCATCAGTTTTTAGGAATCAAGACAAAACCAATGTACTTAATATCTAAAATGAATAAATAACCAACAAACTATTTCAAATCACAATGTATAAACAAATACTATTAACGAGAGATGTACTATTGTAAAGTATGTTTCACTGAGCTGAGTATCTCACTTGTTATCAAATTTAGAAAAATCCTTTGGAGGAATCCTCACAATTCTTATAAAAAGCAACAGAGAAAATGTTCCGGTAACTTTTGTATATTTCGAAATTTTTATACACATTCTTAGTTTTCCTCCACTCACATGGAAAATTGGAAACTTTTGTCGTTTTCCATTATAACAATATTTGCGCGCAGGATTTGTGAATTTTAGAAAATGAAAAATATTTTGATTGAATTTACATCTATTGGCATATATGTATGCGAAGTGCCAGAAAAAATAAGCTTTGCGGAACCAGAAATGCAAGAATTTATACGTTGTCAGAACTTTAATTTTTCACAAAAATCAGCAATTTTCACATGAGCACAGGACAGACAACGACACCTGAGATACTTCTAACACCAAATTCTATTGCCGGAAAGATACTTAAATCTCATTCTAAATTTCCTTTTCGGATTGTGTTATTGCTTTAAGAAATAACTGCCAAAACATGAGAGACTCAGTTCAGTGAAACGTACTTTAATTTTTCTTTATGCATATACAACACTACAATAATTTGTCTGGTGATTTTTTAACAGCTATGATATAAATGTCTTGATTCAAAAGACAAAAATTGTCCAATATTTGATGTTGCTTTCTACGATAAAATCCCTTAAACGAAGAAAGTGCAAGCCAGACTAAACACTTATACTTTAAAAGAAAACATGGTTATCTGAAAATGGGTTTTAAAAAGGGCTATACTGTACAAGTTTTGTAATACCCTATTCCTTATATTAAGTGCCATTGTCACTATAAGACCCCCCCACCTTAATTTTGATTGAAATACTTAAGCTCCCCCACAAACTACTACCAGTAAGAATAAATAATTCTTAGAGAACATGGCAATTTGATATCAAGTGACATTTAATGTAGGAAAGGAAAACTAGAATTACTGTACATGCAAAAATTAGTGCGATGGTTTTATTACTGCAAATAATGCGACAGGATTGTAATCGCAATATTTAGAAATCACTTTCCTAAATTTTCTACTTATGCTGTGTTACACCTTTCGTAAAGTCGCAAAAATAAAACTCACCATTCGAAAATTGGCAATAATATAACGTTAATTTCTGAATTTACAGTATGCATTTTGAGCAATTCTAACTATGGAAACAAAAAATACTTCAAACTGGACTTGAAATATTTCCCAATTTTGCAAATTCTAATAAGCACCCCATGGTTAATTTTTTAAGTGCCTTGCACGCTTTATATGATGAAAACAGTATTTTTTTCAGTGTTCGATGTACTTTCGAGATAGGTATATTTTTTTTATATATACTTACTCTCCTCCAAATAGCTGCATACCAAGAAGGGCAAATATAAGTATAAAAAGAAACAATAAAAACAGCAAGCTAACAATGGACCTCATACTACTGAGCAATGATACCACCAGGTTCCGTAATGAAGACCAGTATCTGAAATATAGTGAAACAAAATCTTTATACATAGACTACAAATGAGAATTCCATTTTCTCCAAAAAAATTACTTATTGTCTTTTTATTCCTGTTTTCTTAAAAGAATAAAAATATCCTCTGCATGTTAAAAATCCTGAATATGCATGAAATATTTGCAACTGGACGTTAATCAACATTCTGTTAATTAAGTACAAAGCAGGATTCATTCATCATCATTTATTCTGCTCTGGTCCTGAATATGCATGAAATATTTGCCACTGGACATTAACCAACATTCAATCAATCAAACAATCAATCGACTATGATGACAATATACTTACCTAGTTACTTTAAATATCCTAAGTAATCTTAAAGCTCTTAGAGTACTGAATCCAAAAGAATCACCATCTTTGTAATGTGACCATAATACTTCCATTATACTAACAACAATAATCTGAAACAACATTATTAATTTTAAATTTACAATTTATTGTGAAATATATGTAATTTCAAGTTTGATTAATTAAAGCAAACAGGACCTCATTTCATAAAAGAATAACTCAGGGCTGTTATAGAATTATATTGCGTGTGTGTGTGTGTGTGTGTGGGTATTTTTATTGGGGGGGCTTCTCAATTTTAAGGTTGGTGCTCATTGTTTGAAATCTCCCATAAGAAGTATAGCATATGAGTACATGATAGACAGACTATTCAATTGCTTTTTTAATGTCATATGGAAGGTGAAAGTGCTGACATTACAAGTAGCGAGCAAGTGATAAGCAGAAAATCATTGACCTTTACCCTCTCATTACCATCATATTGTTATATATATTTGTTCCAAATTTAAACCATAGTGTTCAACGTTTCGACGGAACAGGTCGACATCAGGAAAAATGTCTTAGCACATATTACATATTGTCAGCCTTTTGATCATGCACTGCCATTTAAATCCAAATCATACTGTTATTACAAAAGTTGAAATATTATGTTTTTAAACTCCAACAGTTCTACAAACTATATATTAAACATCAAAGGTTATTAAGTTTTGTTGCATTCTGATCCCTAGTTCTCTTAGGGCTGTTCTAGAAAAAATTATATGGGAGTGTGTAAAGGTAATTTTTTTCACCCCACCAGCTACAGCAATGCCTTTATCTTTGGTACCACAACCCACAGAACTGAATTTGTAGAAATCCCAACCACTTACAGAATTTTCACAAGGTGATAAGTAATTAGCAAAATGAAAGAACCCACTGATAGAATCAGATTCCGTTAACCCCCACCACCAAGAGAAAAAAAAATTTATAAAGTAGAGCAACCCACAGAAAAAATGTCAACTGCCATCAAATATCCCCGGATAATTTTTTTCTGGAACTGCCCTGATCAACAATGTTTTAATAGCAATTTCCTTTCAATTCGGATTCATCCGAAAAAAATTAAGTAGATAACATTGAAATCTTAATAAATAGGCCAATTAAAAATAATTTGTAGATTTTCATCCCCGTCTGAGCCTCGAAAATTCCCCCACCCAAATCTTTTAATTTTCCAAAATTACGATTTCCGGATTTTTTTTGTGTCTGCATCAGGTATTAATATCACATTAACATATTCATAGTACTTTCCGCAGAAATTTTCTCGAAAATTCCCCCGCCTGAATTTTTTAATTTTCCAAAATTACAATTTCCGGATTTTTTTGTGTGTCTGCGTCAGGTATTAATATCACATTAACATATTCATAGTACTTTCCGCAGAAATATTACAAGGAATGATGGTTTTCACAATAATTTTAGTCGATGTTGGTTTAAATGAAAGCAAAGGATGGTTTGCAACCAATATTAGTGAGGAGTCAACAGTTTTTTGATGTATTTAACAATTTCGTCAGCAGCAACATTGGCAGAAAGCAGCCACAACAGGACCTGCAGACAGCCAGGATCACCGCTAGAGGCCTAATCAGTTCGAGTAAAAGCCATTTATCTACTGAAACAAAAAATAAAATACTCCCACCTGCCACACGAAATTTACCGTTGAAGGATGAAAATCTGGTTATTAACTTTAGTTGGCCATATATTAACTATGCAATACAAATGCAACATAATGCATCTAATTGATATTTCATATCATAAACTGCAATCAGATTAAAATCAGTTTTCTATGCCTCCAGTTCATTTATCTGTAACTGTGAGCTTTTAATGACGCATAAACAAACTGGGGGCAATTCTAATCAGATTGAATACACTGCTGTGAAATGTATACATTGTACTGTTTTTGCCTAAAATACACCTTCTGTTTGGATTCAGAGATATGTCTTATACTAGACTTTTTATAAATTTTGGCAACACAATTTACTTGCCCAAGCTTAACAGTGGAAATTTCTTTTGTTATAAGAATATAGGACAAATGAAGAAAGAAACTTAATTATGTTAAAAAAATAGCATTTTTACATATAACATGTATAATTCTATCTTTTGTTAAAATGCTGGTTTCCAATTAGTTTAGGAATGTCATATTTTTCACAAATACAACTCCCCCCCCCAAAAAAAAGGAAACACTCCACAGATGCTTAAAAATCCTAATCAAAAATGTGATTTAATGAATTTGGATATCTGGTAAAAATCAATTCATTTCAATTGTATTTTTTGCAAATATCCTTCTTAAATAAAATATATCTGATCACAATTCTACTGTTAAGATAAAAAAATATCTTAATATATAACCAGAGGCTCCCAGGAGCCTGTCATCGCTCACCTGTCATACAGTTTCCAACATAACGTTTGCATTAAAACC
>JARWCS010000013.1:401601-412535 GCA_034783895.1 Geukensia demissa | reverse complement strand
GTGCATAATAGAATTTAACCTATAATTTTATATATCAAAAAATTGATTTTTAGGGAGGAAATAGATGTAGATTTGTTTCCCCATGTGTATCACGCAGATTTTATATTTTTTAATTGGATCATGCATATGTGGTGGCCCGGGATCAGTCTCACTAAAGCTTAGATTTATATTACAAATGTGTCGGACTATTGGGGTGTCGGACTTTTGGGGTGTCGGACTAAAGGGGCCACCCCGGATTTCGTTCATCATCGTTAATATGCTCTTGTCCTAAATCTGCACGAAATCGTTATACCGCTGGACGTTTCATTAAATCCATTGATATTTAAACCTTTGTTACTTTATTTGAAATAGGACAAGGCTCGTTATACTACCGTTATTTGCTGAAAATGAAAAGTGGCTCATTCTTTATTTTGTATTGAAAAATAAAAAAATCCAACAGTTGAATTATTCTATACATTGCTAATATGGCATAGCAATTGCGCATGTGGAAATAATAAGAAATTAAATGATTTGAAAAATTCTCATTGTGACAGATGAGACAAAACTCGCAACCAAACTTTAATTTAAAATGATTACAAATGTCTAATTACAGAATCTTGATGTTTTTGTGCGGACATTTATATTTTAAACATTCTACAAAACTTGGTATTTGGCAGATAATGTCGCATTCTTGTTAAAATAGTCAAATGTGCCCTGTTATTTTGTTGAATGATAAAGTATAGAAGTTGTGAATTACTAGAAGTGGTTTCTTTTTCACACTTATTGTTCATCATAAAATCGAAAAAAATGGGCCATATGGGGCTTAATGTACCATCATTCGTTTATTTCAGTTGACGATTTGAAGAGGGACCATTTCCCTACAAAAGGTATGGAGTTGAATACAGCACAAACAGTACAAAAAAATCGCCCTGGATCTTTGCAAGTGCTCATACATTACCAGTTCAAAATATACTTACAAATGCCCGAATTATTGCTTAAGACTTGATCAATTTGTGACAATTTTGCTTGTATTTGTTAGAACCTAATTTCTGCTTGAGACTTTGGTAGAATTTTTGGAGGAAAACCAGCCTTTATAACCAGAAGAGAGTGCATGAAAAAAGGTTCTTTGGCTGATGGGCGTTCATTACGTCATGAAACTGTATATATTCCATTTGGTCCATGAATATTACCATAGAAATTGAGTGTGACTGGTCTTACTAATTTTGGTTCCATAGCGTGTAAAAATTTAGAAATGCGCAGATGACTCTTAAGAATACAAAATATGTTCTACGAGAGGATTTCTTTCAGGCATATATTCCATATTTTAAATATTCCTTTAAAATTTGAAAAGATCTTTTCTCATTTAATTATATTAAGTTATACAATGCTACACATATACAGATATTCGGGTACTGGTATGCATGGTGGAAGGAGTTTACATCTTTCCAGCATTGCAGGTGATAAGTTTGTCAGTTACCTGCCCAAGGTCGGTGGTCCCTCCGGGTACTCCGAATTCTTCCACCAGCCAAACTGACCGCCACGATATGACTGAAATATTGTTGAAAGTGACGTTCAAATCCACGAACAATTATCTTATTGCATTATCATTATCAAATTTCCCTAATATTAATCTTTATATTTGGCTGGGGGTTCATTACGTCATAAACTTTAGAAATTGATCAGGTTGATATTCCTAATTTGGCCCACTGCGTGTCTGAAGATATAATTAGAAAAGCTCCTCACATGCAGTTTGACTTTCAATACCTTGCATTCAAATATTATCACTGTTTATCCTTTGTAAAAATATGATTGGTGTTTAACACCACGTCTGCAGTATTTCAACCATATTGCGGCGGGAACATACACTATTTGCTAAAATTAAATCAAAAGATTCAGTACTAAAATTGGTTTGGTTTATATACAAATAAAAATAGTAGTCAAGATTAAACTGTAAAAACACAGTATCAGAGAACAAACAAAAGATTTGTTAAAATAAATTATTATACTTTATGCAAATTTCTTTGTAATCCAGTTAATTCATTGGTTCTTCAGGAGGTGGTATTTACATGTAGCAGTGTTTTTGTTTTGCTCCGCCTATTCCTAGCAACAGGTGATAATTTTAACGTAGCAACAAAAATATCACCTGAGACCGAACATTGCCGAACTCGGAAAATATTACCCTCTCCGGCCGATGTTTACCGATAACTATTTCACATCCATCCACGTGCGATTTGTTTTATTTATTCGACTGTACAAAACTTGCTGTCGAATGATGTTATATTTCCGATGTCGTCGACGTTGTTGTTGGTCTTTGAACGTATAGCTTTTCACACGATAACTCGCTTTTCACTTAACCGATTCTTTTAATATTTGGAGACATTTATTTTTTTGTGACTACGTAAAGATTGGTATTAGTTTTTGGTCTGGCCCAAACTTTTGAGTGAAGAGTGACTAAGAGATGGTTATTTTTATTTATCAATTTTGATTTTTCTCTCTTGCATCAACAAAACCAGAACAGGTCAGGGCATTCAGTATAATAAAAAAACATACTGCCTTTAGGTGAGGGTATTATGGTAGATTACCACACTTAGAAAAAATATCACTCAGAAAAAAGATATCACCATCGACTCGTCTCGGGTGATATATTTTCTCCATGTGATATTTTTTCTTCATGTGGTAATCTACAAGACATTTTATAAGCTAAACTCAGGAAGGATATCCTGCTCTATCATCCCAGATTTTTCAGAGTGAATTATCTACCCTTGGAATAAGCCATGAATATCTTCCTACAGGAATATCTAACCATTGTGTCTAATGTTTAAGTAAGATTACATTGAAATCCATTGAACAGTTTAGGAGGGGATGTGCTCACAAGGTTTGTGGACAGACAAACGGTTGGACAAATATACATACCCCTATTTGCTGGGGTGTAGAAATTCCATCAAAGCAACACCTATGTCTCAAATTCTGCAGCCTGGCTGCAGGCTAGACAAATACTACAAAACATCTATAAACTACAATTTGTCATTCGACATTGGCCGACAAATACAGAAACATACATTCAAAGATAGATACTATAAATATTACACGGCTTGACAATCAAGCCTAGAGATTATACTGACAGAAAGGCCTAGATTAAGAGAATTTCACATTGCTACATTTACTATACATCTATATATTTTTGCACTACAATAAACACATACCCTCTTCTTAAGTAGGCATAAAGAAAGACAGAGATAATGTGGTCAACAATTTTTGAAACATTTTTTTTTTATAAACAAAGTACTGAAATTTGCTATCTTAAAAATTACCTAGCAATGTTGGAATATTAAAGACATTAATTGAAGTTCTCGTACAATATTTGTCCCCAAAAGGCATCATGTGCTAGTGAGCATTCCCTGTCCCTTTCAATTTAAAATGGCTAATTAGAACCCTCTCACTGTAGAGTCAAGACACCCAGAACATAATTAATAAGAGAAAAATAAATGTATTGACACATTCAAATCTCATTTTCAACTACAACTTAGCTCCACAATTTTAGGTCTTAGTGAATGTCTAGTGCAATAAAGTACTTTAATGATATAATTATTGTTAATGTACGTTTCATGAACTGAGTCTCTCATGTTTTGGTTATTCCCTCTTAAAACAATCACAAAATTTGAAAGGGGAATTTAGAAAGAAATTAAGCTATCTTACCGGCAACCGAATCGGGTGTTAAAAATATCCAAGGTGTCGGCGTTTGTCCTCTGCTCATATGAAAATTGTTGATTTTTGTGAAAAATTAAAGTTCCGACAATTAACACGTTTTGGCATTTCTGGTACTGTCAAGCATATTTTTACTGATATTAGGTATAAATATATGGCAATAGATAAAACCTATCAAACTATTTTTTATTTCACAAAATTCACAAATCCTGTGAGCAAAAATAGTTATAATGTAAAACGACAAAATTTTTCAATTTTTCAGAAGAGTGGAGAAAAACTAAGACGTTTTTAAAAAAATCTGAAATATACAAAAGTTACTGGAAACTTTTTTAAATTGTATTTTATATAATTTGTACAGATTCCTTCAAGGGATTTTTCCAAAACTGGAAAAATGTGAGAGTCACAGTTCATGAAACGTACATTATGACATATGATAAATACAAAGACGTGATGGCCTCTTTTTTGAGGTAATGAATGCAAATTTTTTCTAAAATAAAAAATTAAAAGATGAGACAAAACAAAATATGAAAATGATGTCAATTAAAACAGTTCCATTCTCTCTACACATACATTCTAACTATTTTACAGATGCTATTCAATGATAAGTATTTTGGCAACATTTATAAAAATAATGGTGCTTTAGGCACTTTCAAAAATATAATATTAGCTCAATTTGGCAGCCAGTTTCATCGACAAACCACAAATCTTCATCTGACAATCCTTATCATATGCATTTTTAAATAGGACACCTGTGTTCTGTATGTACAAAGCATGAACCAACACCATATTGGTAAAATATAGTGACCTATTAAATTAAGTCACCAAGGTCCCTGCAAAAATATTTAAGCTACCTAGGTTCAATCTTTGCTAGGTCTCCTCTCGTCACCAAAGGTTCATGCAAGAATGGTTTCCATCCCCTATATGACATCTCTCCTTAAATTAAAACCTGCCAAGGATGTGCTGGCAGAGGGGAGAAGCACTTCTTAGCTATTTTTAAAGAAATGTGGCACAGGATAATTTTTAGAGGCACAAACACTTACTTAGGCAGATAAAGTAATTAGGATATAACTGCATTGTATTAGGAAACTTTGGAGTCAATTGGGTGATGGTCGCAAATGCTGTTTCATTAGCAAAGCATAGCTAAGCAGGAATTTGAATCATATCGGATACCAAAAAAAAATCTAAAGATAGTTATCTCCTGTTGTAAATTATGTCCTTTACTTGGTTATATTCAATGATCTTTCTTTAGTCTCACCTGCTTTTAATATCCATTCTAAGTAACCATCTAATTCACGTTCAATCTGTTGTTGTCGACGTAATTTAAAGAAAGCACGACGGTTTTCCACTCTCTCTCTCTCTTTGGCAAATTCACTGAAAAGAAATGAAAATACTGTATAGTAAGTTTTGAAAATCCCCAAATTTGCATAAAAACAATGCTAGGAGAGTAGAATTATCAATATTAATGTTAGGGAATTTCTGTTGGGATCCGATTAACTTGCATGCTGTTGGTATTATGTTCCCCCACCAATGACAGTTTCAGAATGTAACAAAGCAGAAAAAAAGCACAAGAAATGTCCAGTTTATATGTCTTAAGGTTTCAATATGATAAATCAACCAATGTGATTTAGAACATAGGCAAAAATAGTGCAAATCAAATCAAAATATTCGCACTGGATTTATTACCATCATAGATTGGTTTATTAAGATAAATCTTTATGATTGATTTGTGTCTATTTAAGTTTGATGTGGGAAAAAGTTAAATACATGGCTTTCTACCACAACCACTGCATACCTGTACAACTGAATATGGTGTCAGTTAAGTTAAACTTAAGATAAAATGGACTAGACAAATATTTGAAAAATCGAAGATTTGGTTGAAATGTAAAAGAAGTAATTTAGTATGTTTACACCTAATTAGAATCGGCAAAATTTAGAATTATATCAGCCTGGGTTGTAATATTTCATGTTTACATAGTTTAGAATAGTCCGAAATGAAGAGTTCTAGTTTCCCTGCCTTACAGTAAATGTGTCTCAATATCAAAATGCAAGATTTTCTCAAAGAATTACCTGTTCCTCAATCTTATAAAGCGTTGAATTACCTGAATTTTGAGTTGTGGCTTATGGATTTCAAATTAAATTTAGGTGAAGGGGGCTAAATACAGTATAAAATAGGAGATGCGGCATGATTGTACATAAGACAGCCATCCACCAAATAACAGTTGAAATTAAACTTCTACAGGTCCCGTTACTGTCTTCAATAATGAACCAGAGTTCATATCATAATGAAAGCTGTAAATGGCCCCGAAATTACAAAATGTGAAACTATTCATAAAAACGACAATCAACATTATGGACCTAATTAACTCTTATCTTTTATGGTTACATGAAAATCCAGAAATGGCCACCACTTTTGGGTAATAAAAAGCTAAAATCTTTAGACATAAACCATAGCTCAGTTTGCTCTGTTATAAATATTTGGATTATCACACATTATCAGACTAACAAGGATACAAAATTCGACACGAGGCCAATGATTTTTTTCATTCTATACGCACATTTATAACACTGTAACAGAAAATTTGGTATAATAAATCGTTCTAGTAATGAGATCCTTGACGTCAACTACATTTTCAACCCATAAAACACTGCTATAATTCTATAACTCGGCAACAAAGATATATCACTACTTCTGCACACGTCTGTATTGATTAGAGGTATAATAGCCGATACTCTCGAGATGGATGAAATAACCATTTTTTTCAAATCCTACAAAGCTTAAACAAATTTTTGTGGTTTTTCCCAATTCTGTACTTAAAATGGAACCAAAGATTTCAACAAAATTTGAAAAAAATCTGTCAAAAATCTTTCTTTTTTTTATAATTAGTCATTTTGTTCTGCCAAGTTAAAGAAAATCAATATCAGCCTAATAATAGAGAATCATTGATGTCTGATTGTTGTCATTTGGTTCAGGTTAGCAAATATGATGGTTTTCAAGTTACATTGGATTTCTTGTTGACAAGTAGGTCAATTAACCATTGGTAGTAAAGTAAATAGAAAAAGGAGATGTGGTATGATTGTCCATGAAACAGCCATCCATAACTTCTTCATCTTAAATTTCTACAGATTGCCCTAAGGCCTTCATTAATTGACACATGTGCAAACCCTATGGCAAACTGGCAAACTGTAAAAGGCCCCAAAAATAAAATTTGATGATATTCAAATATAACAATTATCGGCCAATAAGTAAACAATACAAAACAAGTAACACTTAAACATAAAAACAACTACATCCACTGTATTATAGGTTTCTGGCTTGGGACAGTCACATAAAGTATGTGGCAGAGTTAAACATGTTAGTGAGTACTCAACCCTCCCCCCTAAACTGGGACAGTGTTGTGGACTAGCATATCAAGATTGACATTTTAATCACGTATCAAGATGTTACAGAATATACTGTTCAAAACTTGAAAATGAACAATGTAGAGGGTGTCTTTAAAGAGGCAGGACCGGCATACCTTTACAGACCACCTGAGTTCACACACCCCTCCCCTTTTTGGTGGAGTCTACATTGTTTATAATTGTATGTTTGTTTTCATTTTTATATGCACAATATGTGTCATGTTCTGTCATGTTCATGTTCTGGAGATTGCTGTGTCTTTTGACTTTTGCCCTTTCGTATGGCCCTTCAGTTATCTTTCTCTTCCTCTTTATCAAGGTGATAAAAACATAACATTGAAAAATTCCTACAGAATCATAACACTCATACAATTGATCAAATTTATGTAGCAAATAAAGTTTTTGAACATCCAGGCCCATGGTCAAAAAGCTTTTCTATCACAAAAAGATAATGCCTGTACATTCACTCCACTGAAATGAGGTAACCTACGAAAAATTGTTAATTTTAAGGTATTTTTGGCCTAATTGCTGACCTATAGGAAGGCATAGGCCAAACCCATTGTTTCCATTGTTTAAGACGAAGATAACCTTCACCATTCATACAGTTGTGTGGCTTCTTGATAGTTTTGGGTGTAGTCTGTGGCTAAATATGGAATACCAGTGCTGCCAAATTTTCAAATTTTATTTTTTAGTTTTCTTTTGAACCTGAAACCAGAAGTAATTGTCCAGCAACAAAGATCTTCTAATTAGACTGACCACTGGCCCACTTCTACACAATGCAGTCACTACTGATGGGGTTGGGAGATGTGCTTTATGTCTGCGAGGTCAACATATGAGGCCACTCCCACCAAAAATTCAAGTTTGAAAACCATCCACATTTGAAAGTTTGTTTTTGAAGAATAAAAACCTATCAAAACCCCTAAAAACTAGGAAGCTTAGTCTTGAAATGAAGTCTTGCCATTAGACTTTGAAATAAAGACCTTTTTGATGAAACCTTTTGTATAACATTAACACATGGACAAGATCAAAAACGACAATAGTCGCACCTATATTCTTTGTCAAAGTTGGTTGGAACGGATAAAAAGGTTGTGAAAGAAAACTGTCTACCGTATTCTTATAACATAGTGTTTATTTTGTAAATTGAAAAAAGTGCAAGTAACTTGCAATAATACTTTTTAGCAATTAAGGTGTGTTTTAAGCTGCGCTGAGTTTTTAAATCTTTACAGGGATTTTACATTATAAAATTGGCCATTTATTTGCCGAAGTGGCCTTTTGCATGTGCTAGCACGAGACCAGGAGAACACATTGTCAAAGCTGCGTAATAATTAAGTAATTTAACTAGGATTAAATAACATGCAAAAAGGCTTATTTGCACGCCTGATTGAAATGTTAAAAGTAATTCTTCTGATATATATTGCAAAAGGGGTCTGAATAAAAAAATGTAAGCAAATTTTTTAAATTACTTTATCTAGGTCAAACTTCAGCGCTCCCACCTAAAACAAAGATGGCCAACCCTCAACATTAAATACCCATAGAGAAATTCAGGAGCAGATAATTGTATGTAAAACGCTTTTACATAGTGTAAAGCATGAATGTTAAATGTGGGATAATTCTTTCTTTTGATTTAAAATAAATACAAAGGCGAAAACTTGCATATAATTAAATTAAGCCAGAAAACTGGCTCGCGAAAAGCTTGACATAGAGTATAGCAGTCTAAGGGTTAAAGTACCGGAGAATAAAATGAAAAGCAAATTTAACAATTCACTGGAAAATGAAATGTAGGTCAAAGTGATCCAAGACTGTTCATTTGAACTAGCTCACAAAGATGAAAATACAGGAAGAGTATGATGCTCATAAAATTTATAATACCTGAGAATCGATCAAATCTCAAAACTTAACCCAAGTCGCTGCAGTGAAAAATTGTAGGTAAAAGTGATTCTAGACCTAAGCATCTGTACTAGATAAATATACAGGTAGAGTACAACACTCACTACATTAACAGTACATGAAAATAATAATCCTGAATGACCTTGAGTTCAGGTCAAATAAATTCAAGTACATATGATGTGCAACTTCCCCATGCACCATCATGCAAGTTTCATGAAACTACCTCTTATAGTTTATACTGAATAAATAGAAATTTGACTGTAGCAAGGATGCAGATGGGGACACAGAGGCAATTCCAATTGTCCACCTTAGCTTCATTAAACTCACTAAAACAAGTGCAATTTAGTATAAATATACATTATTTATTTTATAAAATAGGTCAAGGAAAAAGAGACTCTTGTAACTTTGCCATGACTTATATACAAATTTTACTTTTCCTATATCCCTATATTAATACATGTACATAATTCTCTTAGACGGCCTTACAGTGATATTAACTTGCATACAAAGCATCAATGGCACATCAAAAGACTTGATTATAACATCTTTACAGGAACCAAACCTTGTGTGACAGTAATAACCAATAATTTGGTAACCTTATAATTCTAAATTGAAAAGTACATACAAACATATTTTACCTAAATATACAAGCTACCCAAAGGAGAGACAATTTTTATATTATTAAAGGTAACTATTATTCTAAAGCATTATTAGACTGTCAAATGATATAAACTCTCCTGACTTTGAAAACATTCATCAATGATATCTTTCTTCTGAGATTTCCAATATTAAATGCCATCAGGTAACTATAAACTTGACACAGCATCTCAATAAAACCATCAAAGTGAGAAAATCAATATCACTATTCTAATTTCATTGATGTAAACATGTGATAAAAGTGCTTTGTTTACACTGGGAGACAATTTTTAGTCCATCATTAATTAGAAGATATTGGCATGGGTGAATGTCCAATACATGTCCTGTTTGTTTACATCAATCTCAGAAATATATATAGTGATGAAGGTATTAGTTATAAATGGTGTTTAGAGCAAATTTTTTAAGCTAAAATTCAACATTTTGTTCAGTTTTTTCAAAATATTAGGTCAGTTGTTGTGTTTTATGACCTGTAGAAGTTTAAATTCTACTGTTGTTTGGTGGGTGGCTGTCTCAAGGACAATCGTGCCACATTTCCAATTTTTATATTACTACTTATCATGCTTATTGGAACCATATCAGTGGGGCGTCTTGAAAAAGATGCTCCTGAACCTTGCATACATTTTAATTTCTGAAAAATCTTTTATGGTTTTCTAGGAATTAATCGTAATGCTAGAAAAAAAAATCTGACATATAACAGAAAACATTATTAATAAGCAAGCGAAGCCTGCTCTTTATTGTAGAAGTGTGGTAAATATCTTTGCTTTTCTATTGTACTATGCAGTCAACATGGTGACGCTGAGGCATGCTGAGAAATATCTCAAGAGGGTGTACAAAAATGAGATGTTGTTGGAGATGAAACAACTCTGAGATGGAGCATACATAAATCTTTCTAAAGCTTGTACTTTCTAATATTATTTGTTATATAAACTGGTGTGCTGACCTGTCTAATTTGACAAGATGACCAAGTGAGACTGTCACAACATTTCTTACAATGTATTTGATAACATTTTGTCTTTGGTTTCATAACATTTTGTATTTGGTTTCATAAGTTACAAGAAAAAATACCTCGCAATTTCATTTTTGATTTATCATAAGTAATAATTATAGTGAGCATCACAGATGCAAGCCAAGCAGAGTGCCAAAAATAGCTGATCAAATCGAAATGAATATGTACTTCATTTTTTTTAAAGAAAACGGTCCAATGGACTGCAGTTAAAGGCAAAACAGTCTTTTAAACAGATCAAAATTAATAGTTCATTTCATTTCATAAACAAGTGAGAACTAATGATGTCTAGACCTGCGTCGCTCGG
>JARWCS010000013.1:387517-401501 GCA_034783895.1 Geukensia demissa | reverse complement strand
TTGGCCATGGTCTTGTCTGTCTTCCGACTTAACGATTTCTGTCTGCCCCTTTGGTATCTTCGAATTCCTTTTAAATACTTTTAGCACGATTCTGTACATAAATCTGAACTCTACAGCTAATCAATACATACTTGGAATTCCAGAGACTAATTTGAGGGGCCGTAACACCCTTACGGCCCTCAAAGTCCTCAAATCTATGGAGTCATTTGATGTGGTCGGGTATATTGTTATGAACCTAAAAAGAAAAATCCCAACACCTTTACCAATACAGGGGTTTAAAGGATTCTACTGTGGTATCAGATAGAATATCATAAATATTCCCCATGACTAGACACTGTGATACAAGTATGCATGATAAGTGTTCCATTAAAATATTTGGAACCGATGGCGGATTCACCATACTACCATTTTGTGTGAAGCAGCTTTGAATTTTTATGTACTCTTGAGCCAGTTTCTTTCTGAATCCCACCTGTAGCCAAAATATCTACACAGCAACATTGAGACACTAAAATAATATAAATTTTTAGTTTTGAAATTTTCTTTTTAAGTGACGTTTTCTGTGATTCTTGAATTTTAGACCCAATTTCTTCTGAATATTAAATTAAATTGTTACAAGACTTAGATGTAAAATGCATGAAATGAAACCAAAATATCTACTGTCTACAAAAAAAACAGTGAACGCTAAAAATAATGTAAACTTTTCAGTTAGGAAAATGTCTTTAAAGTATACTTTTTGAAATTTTGTGCACCTTTGCCTAAATTTTAGTTGAAACACTGATGATCTTGAAGATGTAGGTAGAAACTTATGAACTAACTCAACTGGCATATGTAGCTATAAATAGTAATCTACTTATTCACATTTACAAAATAATTTTTACCCACACCAAAGGGGGGGCAATTTGCTCATTTTCTTTACTTTCAAATCACAGTGCCTGCCCAAAGAAATATATTCATGTAACATGCAAAATAATCCACTGTAAATTCAAAAATTATTGCTTGCATTAATATTTATCCTGCAAATTCTGATTGCTGGACGAAAATGTGAGACTATTCCATGTCAGGAAATACATGTACTGCTTACATATAATGCTATTAAAATCCATGAATTGTGAGTTCTTATAAAAATGATTCACATGATCACATTTTCACCAATAATAAAATATTGCAAAAATTCTTGAATTTACAGTAACTAAACTAAATTAATGTTGGTTTAGGTTGGATTTCTGAGCCCACAAGTTTGAAAAAGGGGAAAACCATCTTTACCCAAGTAAGGCAGGGACAGATACATTGTGGACTATGACAAGATTTCATTTACACTATATTAATTCTTGATATAATTCCTCTGTTCAAACATATTTTCTTGAATTTCATATAATGGTTATTCTTTTGATTAAGATATGGATATATCTAGTCATGCATATTAGTTTATATTTATTAGAACTAGCAGCTTAGTTTGATGGAAACTCAATATTAGTTATTTCTGCGCAGTATAATGTAATTCATCTGTCATATATATATATACCATAATATTCAAAATTGCACGATATTCATCAATTCACATGCCAGATTGAATACAAATGTTGTCATTTTTTGCAAAAGAAGTTTGGAATAAAATTGCAAAACTTCCAAATTTGATCTGTTATGTTATTGGCATTGTAATTCATGACGTCTCAATGTCCAAGCTCATTGGTGACATTTTACATTAAATGATAGGGAGTTTGATCTATATTTTTCTAAAATTGTTCCAATCAATACTTTAATTTGTCTTCCTGTTATGTAACAGGGAAAAACCATCTGACATTTCTCCTCAATTATTTATAATATTATCTGAAGCCCTTGAGGCACTGGGAATGCCTAAATAATTACGCAACACCCGAATGAATAAAAACTATTTCCCTGATTATTTCAGTTCAGAATTGTAATTTTCAGAAATTCTCATTAGACACAAATTCATCTCTTTTTTTAAATAACAAATACTTATGAATTTTTCATTAGTATTTTAATGGGAAAATATTATTCCTAAAATGTAATTAATAATAAATTTGTCATTTTCCCTCATTACTTTGAGTCAACTTCTATGTGATTTGCAGTAACAAATGGGCTGTTATTTGATGGAAAATTTAGCAAATGACTTAAATAAAATCATGCAATTACAGGATTTAAGCAAAGAAGCACAACATGCTTTTTTAAGCAAAGCAAAAACCTAAAAAAAGTTTCTAGTGAATAAACTTGGTATGGGAACTAAGGAAGATAACCCCTCAAGGAAAGGTCAAGGTCACTAAATGACTTACTCTCAATTCCAGTAACAAGTTTTAATGGTCGTAAAACTCTCAATGCTCTCACTGCAGGTTGGTCAAATGATGGAAATACAAATTCTATCAACCTGTTCCGCATATTGCAAAATTATATTCAATTTGGGCTAAATAAAACACACTTAGGTTTATAAATCTTTTTACCTTCAACATCAAATTTTAAGGACAAAAATGCCGGGCAAAAATGTCACCATCTAACAACTTAGTATAATTTTATTATTTTAAGCTAAAAGATATAAATAAATTCTAAAAGTTCCACCTTGTTTTTCTTCCTAACTTATCATAACAACTGTATTTATTTTAAAACCCATTCTTTTTAACACGTTTTGATTGTGTAAAAATATATAAGCCAATATGAACAAGACATACTGTAACTAAACTCACAAAGGATAACCCTGCCCCCCAGTCTCAGATTTTCAGAGTAAATTATCTGCCCTTGGAATGAGCCATGGTAAACTTTCTTCATATATGCATATCTACACTTTGTGTCATGTTCATGTAATGTTTCATCCACATCCATCGAAAGGTTTTGGAGGTGCACTTACAAGGTTTGTAGAAAAAAAGGAGGGATTGACAAAAAGACAGGGCGATTCTTATATATTCCCCCAAAATGTGTTTGAACTAATGTATACTGGGGGAATAAGAAAATTGTTAAAGTTTGGGCTATGAGAGCACAGTAAAGGACAATATTAATGTAAAAACAATGTTGTGTATTTTCAATATTCATTATTTATTTTTGAATTTTTCTATAAACTAATTCACTCTGAACACTTTGAAATTTTATTAAAATTTTGGGGCAAAAAAGTGTACCTTCTCGTTTACTAAACTAGAACCATACAGGTTCATAGCATGATTTTGAAATAGTCCTAAGTTAAATAATATTTATATTATGCGAAAAGTTTTAGCAAAATTAAAAAAAACAACTTTCCTGTGTTTTATAAAATTAATAAACTTTGAAGAGAGAAGTGTGTTTATTTTAAATTTGTGTTTACTCCCTGGAGGCATTTTTACACCATTACCTAAATCTTCGGGGGAAAATTTTTTTTCAAAAACTTCAGAAATTACATAAATTACTAATTACCTAGAATTAGCAA
Source organism: Geukensia demissa (assembly GCA_034783895.1). Taxonomy (NCBI): domain Eukaryota; kingdom Metazoa; phylum Mollusca; class Bivalvia; order Mytilida; family Mytilidae; genus Geukensia; species Geukensia demissa. Next base: position 398,095 of record JARWCS010000013.1, on the reverse strand, counting down.
ATATTTTCCAATATTGATCTCAGTTTTATTTAAATCATTTCAATAATGGCTTCAGATTCATTTAAAAGGTACATGTATGAAAAATTCAAAGTGACCAAATTCACATGCATATCATTTTGCACACGTTTCATAGTTTTTGTGTGTGTCTGCACATTGTTATTCATATATCTATGGCTCTTATCTTATGTAAATGACATGTTAACATGGTTAATGCTGAATTTGCCTTTACATCAACTTACTCAAGATAAACCAACCTGAAATCAGCAATTATGAAATTGAAGGCATATCAACTTTATACTTGTAGCATAGTATAGACTACAGATAGTCTCAGTTGTAGTCTACAAACTCGTGAGTTTTGATCTATCCATTTTCATATATAAAGGGGATCTTTGGAAAATGTGGTTTAACAATTTCTGCTTGTATTAAATCATGTAGCATTTTGTATGAAATCTCTGAGATAAATTCCCGCAATATCTTCTGATTTACCTCCCCTTTATTTCGCGCCAAATTCAAAATAGATATAGCTAAATACCTACCCGGTTACGACTACAACAAAATCCATTATGTTCCACACGTTACGTAAATAAGAACCTCGATGTAAAACAAATCCTAAAGCAACAATTTTCAGCAGTGCTTCTACACAGAAAATTCCTAGAAAATACTTTTCAGTGGCTTCCTACAAAAGAGAATAATTGAAACAAATATAGATCCGAGTCGGCAACTATAGATCAGTCACAAAATAATAATAACAGGGACATTATAAATATTTAAAAATCGAATTTCTGATCAGCGACACCTATATCTGGAACTACTATACCACTTACTGCTAAAACGTAAATCGTATATGTACTTATTAATACATGTATATATATATATATATTTACGTCCCTTTTGATCTTTATGTAAATCTTAGTAAAGAAGTTCGTTTGCAAGCCTCAGAACAAACACATTTTCAAGTTAAATTGTCATAGTTGGAATAACTTTGATTCGAAACCGACAATAAGCAAAATGACTTCCAAAACCTACTTGTAGGATCACCAAGTTCGAACCATAATTATTCCACATGTAGAACTTTCAAACGTATTTAATAAAATAATGGGAAAAGTGTCGGTCAGTGAGCAAGAAAAATCTTCATACTTAAAAATGAAATGATGGATAAATGCAGAAATAACAAAATCTGTACAGCAACCAACTCAAATAATCCATAAATTTAAATAATTTCTCAGCGGATAAATTATGTTCCTGTCTGCAGACTCTCTTCACATGAGGTACACGGAAGCAGAGACATATAATATGTCTCTGACGGAAGTCAGGTATTAATATGTTCCCAACAACAGCTACGCAGAGGCTCACTATGCAGTGTCAAAACACACAACCTTTCATATATTGTCTTTTACAAAATGAGGTTGCTGTTGGTCAAAAAACGCGAAATTATATTGATCAAAATTCTCTCTGTACGACTGAAGTAGCACAAAATGTCCAAGACACGCAGATATTGGCCTGGTAAACTGAATTGTAACTTCTTTTGCCTATATTTCAGCTGGGACTAAAATTGTGTTTTTTAATCCCAGATTTCAGCCGTGACTTCAATTTATTCTGTCATGTATTTTTTCTTTTATAACTTACTTATATAAGCTAATTATACTTACTAGTTGAACAGCTAAAGGTGTTTTATCAAACTCCGGAAGATGTTCTTCTAATGCTAGGACTATACAATTAGCTATGATCGTCAATAGTACCATGTATTCAAAAGGCGTGAACATTGTGTTAAGGATTTTATTAATATATATCGACATAATTTTAAGTTTTTCTTTCATGTTGTATGCTTAAATATGTGACTACCTAATTATATATATATACTGAAAAATTAAGAACTCGAAAATGCAATTAATTATATTAAAAAACCCTATAACAAACTAAAAGTTCTTCCCGACCGGTTTCACCTCTACTGATATAATTATCTCTACCCAGACACATTATTCTGACTCTGGACCGACCAGTCTTAGTCTTACTCAAAATGCTGATGCTTAGCGAAGAAGCAGCAAATACCAATTTTAATGTCGATCTTTGGTTTTGCCCGACAGGGGATAGAACCTCCGAACTTCCACACCCGATGCGAGTACGCTAACCATTACAACGCCGATGTGGTTATGCATTTGTATAAATGGAGCAAATCAACACGTAAAGCTAAACGATAAATCATGAAATAAATGCATGCAAGGTGTCTAATTTTCGATAATTTCCTTTTAAATATGTGCAATACAAGAAATGAAGCCTGGAAACTCGGCGAACTGCGAACATTTTGTAACCCGTCTGGTCATGGGTCTATAGAAATACTCACAAAGTCTCATGAAGATTTTTTTAGTTCATAAAATGCTCTTTACCACTGATTTTGATTTTCATACTAATACCATTGTTAACCGAAAAGCAAACTCATGCAGACTAAGGGCTCATTTATCATTTAAAATCGCTGGATGTTTAAACTTAACATTTTTTGTTTTAAACTTTTAATCTCAGCGAAAATCGCGCCACATCGTGCGGTAGTCGCACGATGTTTTGGCGACAGTCGCGAGATATCGAGCGACGATCGCGAGACGAAGTATAAATGAACCCTAAAATCTCAAGTTAATTTTTTTATATGGCAAAACGGGTTGCTCGCTACATAATTGATATTTAAGTATAGCAAAGAAAGACATGTTTAGATTGACTATTGTCTGTAGATACAAAACAAATTCCAGACCCATGGAACTTTTTCTGTAATTCAACTATGTACTGCAGTTATAAATGCATGTTGAGTCATTTCCAAAAGATATAATAACACAATACGAAAACATTTTTTCAGAGAACCCTTCAGCCAAAATTGACCTCCTTCTCTGTAACGGTCTCTTTAGTTAGATATCTTATAGTTGTATTCAAAGTGCTTGCATTGTATTTTTAAAATGTAAATTTAGCCGGGAATTCTATCAAATATAGAATATGATAACATTATAATATTCTGCAGGTTTAGTTTCATAAAACATTTCAGTTTGAGGATTTTCTCAACATTCTCCTCAATACAAAAACTAACCAATCAAATGACGGCATTTTTAATACTAGTATTCAAGGGAAAAAACTCAAGCATTTTAGGAAAATCTTTAAGATGTTTTATGAAACGGAAACCAGCTGTCAATTTCACAAAATGTCGTAAGTGTAATTTCTGTCGTAAATTATGACGTCATAATGAACTTTCCTTTGAAGTTTCTACACTTACGATCAGTCTTAGACTTACGACTTTTTGTGAAATCAGCAGCAGAACACGTACTTGCATTAACCTGTAGATCAATTTTAGATGCATTCTGTTATAATTTATCATTTACAAATTAGTTATGCAACAGCTAATATTTGTTCAACTAAGCAATTACTGGAAAACTTAGATGTGTGATATCTTTCAGGCAAGGTGATATGCAATTGGAAGTATATTTAACATAACTTTTGAAATGTAGAGACTAAAAAAGATTATCAGTCTATAGGGCAAGCTCTGATACAAATGACGATTTCACTGAAACGCCCGTAATTTTTCTGAAACGCGACGTGACCCTCATTATAAACAAATATTCACTGGTATCACGGCTGTAGGCTCACAAGCGCTTTACTTAAAAATAAGACAAGTTAAATGAATGTTATAGATCTATAAACTGTCGATATATCAACACGAGCGCCCATCGGGCAGGACTTTCAACAACTAATTTCAAAATCTCAGCAATGTTTTAAAGAGTGGGAAAAATCTGAGCAAACAAAAGATAATTTCATAACAGATATATCCAAACAAAAGATAATTTCATAACAGATATATCCTATATATTTTCTGTCACAAAAATCAATATAAGAAAATCTTCAATAATTACATTATTAGTCAAACTAATAATAGAACGTCGCCAAAAAGTGAGAATGCAATAAAATCTTCGACGAGATGGTTTAAGGATCAGTTACCATTGACCCGAGCTTTATTTTGGATTTTGCGCACGTATCAAAATTATACGTTTTATGGAAATGTGACATTTACCGTAGCAGACTAGGAAATGGTTATAGAAATCAATTTCCAAATAACCCGAATAACAAGGAGCACACTTTTCAAGTACTGGCTTAATTTATGCGAAGCCATGTGCATCACTGGTTCTCAGTTGCACTTGTAAAGTTAAATTTGATGGCAAGATTCGAAGGTGGTACATTGTATTAGGAACTCAATTAGGTCAATGTCTCACGTTTTATTTTATTTTTTATTTTTTTAATTATTTTTTATTATTTATATTAATTTGCCACACTTCTAGCAACAATGCCGAATTCTATAAATATAATAGCGATGGGCAGTTACTGTTTGAACAACTGAATTTCTAACAAATAAAACTGCTTTCCAACATCATCCTGATCACCGGAGCAGAATATTGATTATGGTGTTATTTCATTTTTTTATATGTTAAATAAAGTGTAAAGCTCTATCAACGGCTTTATGCTAATGTTTCCATAATTTGAAACAAAGCTAGCGTGTTAAATAGTACATGTAGAAACTGTAATTTTCATCACGATTATCCAAACTGGTGAACTTTTGCAGGATTTTCATTTTATCTGCATATGCGACGACAGAGAATGCATGCACATCTAACACATCAAGTGAGATTAATGGAGCGAAAAAAGGCCATGACAAATTAAGATCTGGCGACTTTAAATTGGAAAAAAAAACAAAAGCAAAGCATGCAGATGTTTTTTGGGGAAAACTTTCAAAAAGCATAAAAAGAAAACAAAGGTAAATATCCAGAAGACAGCACTGTTCCCCCGAAAGAACTGAAAAAAATCAAGATTAGACATAATGCCTTCAACATGGGGGAATTCCATCCCATTTAACGAGTTCTTAATTTGCTATGATTAATTTTGAGTAATTGTTATAGCTTTTTGGTACCCATGATTCAATAAAGAATTAACTAAAATATAATGCACATTTTACCCCCCAAAAAACGTTCATAGATACATCAATATTAATATAACAAAAATTGTCACAAGTCCAAACAAATAGCCACGACCGCTTGGATAGAGGTGTGCAACATGAGGCGGGTTAAACCCGATTTAATTCCATTTCGTTCATATTCGTTAAACATATCCTTATATAACAGCTGTCTAAAGTCAATACAATGCTGCATAACTTTGAACAATTTGTATAGATTAATTTTCACAAAGACAAGTTGTGGTGCGATCATTTATCATTATATATAGATTACCGATGACCTAATTGATGTAGAAGCTGATCCTATTTTGTTATGCTATACGACAATTAAGACTTTGAATTATTTATGAACAAGAAACATATCAGCACTCGAATGTGGATGTCCCGGATCTGATCAATACAACGTTTGGCATATTTCTGTGAAAATAATTGCTTAACCCGTTTAGGAAATAAAACATAACAATGAGTTTCCCTGATTTTATTCTCACGCTTAGAAATAGATGGAAATATTTCATGTTTGCAACACGTATTTCTGCAGATATCAAAGTACCATAAGTACGTCAATTAATAAGCAAAGTCTACATGTATGGATACTTGTTCTAGCGAACGTTTCACAAAGTCATAAGACTTAAGACTGTTCGTAAGTCCTGTACAACGTATTTAAGTTCGCAACTCTTACGACCTTTTGAGAAAAGGTCGCGGGTGTTGTCTTTCATGTTTTCTATACCAATATTCGAATATGAAAAAAGATTTTTAGCTCTTGCAATAACGTTTTTATAAAAGCATCAGTTTTTTAATGGACAATTTCACGGCCAAAAAAAAAGAGATGCTATTTCCTAACATTCAAAAATGTGCACTTATATAGACCTCCATTAAAATAACTAACATGCCAAAATATTCTTTGAACTATGCCTTAAATGAGCATTACTATTAACTAGTGCAATGTGGTCATGGTGGTGTTAGATTTGAACTGCACATACCTGTATTTCACAATAATAATAATCTATATATATTAAAAAGGATATCCCCATTCGATGATTATCTTGGCATATTTTCTGATGAAATTTTCTTCACTAAAGATGAATAAAGACCTTGAATTGGAGCCTAATGTCCCTGGAAGACTGAGGTGTGCCGCCTTTTTGGCAACATGGCGGATGTTTCCGTCGTATGGCCCATTGAAATCGCCATCTTCTTGTGCTCCACCTCCGACAGTAAACGTCGCCATTCTGGAAAATAAAGTTTTCCATTAAGTATCCTGCTTCTCAAGAGTTGTTAAATATAAATGCTAAATATTGGTTGTTAAAATATCCTTTATTTTATCTGAACTGCTTTTTTAGAGTATTTTTATAAATGAATACCATCCAAGAAAATTGGTGCTTGAATTTCGTCGGGGCAAGACTTCCTTTTGAACCCCCTCTTTATATATGAAAATCATGAGTAGATGTGGCATGATTGTCCATGAGACAACCATCCACCAAATTCGATATTCATTTTACTTATTCCTTCAACCATGGTGGTTGAAAAAGATGTATTTCTGTTGTACCAGTGATGACCTTCCGTATTAACATATAAAATGTTTACAAGGCAACTCAGTTTCATAAAACATCTCAAATTGAGATTTTCCTCAAATCATTGAGTTTTTCCTTAAATATTAAAAATTCTGTCGTTTGATTGGTCAGTTTTTTAGTTCAGGACATTTAACCAAATTGAGGCAAACTTATGAATATTCACAACAAGGAATCAACCATTTTTAACTACTTACTAGTCAGCATCATTGAAAATGGTCTACAATTACATGTAGTTTCAAACAAAATTGTTGTATTGCTTTTTAAAATATCACAAACACTAACAAAAATTCTTGCTTCATTACGATTTTTTTATGCAGACTTAGATACCCAAGGGATATAATATTAAGTAGAAAACAATGTTACCCAAGTCAATATTCACAATGAAATTAGCATAAACTTGTGGGACAATTCGCGGTCTGTGAAAAATACAAATACTTTAATGGACAAACGTTCTGACCTATATATATCGACGCTTTTTACACAAAACAGGTTTGTAGAAGGAAATTCCGCACACACCATCACGTAAACCATGTCTCCAATAATGAAATTTTATTTCCCAAGAGAAATTAAGACAGTGACATGCGATATTTGACGATAATATCATAAGTACATACATATTAATGATCAGATTAAAATTCTGGTTTAGGACGTGCTCATATACGTCCCGAGCGCACCTGCAGGTTAATTCAGAAAAGCGCTTCGTACACAGTGAAATTTAGGAATTTACAATCTTGTCACCAACCTGTTTGATAAAAGAGAGAAATGAAAAATGCAATGTCCTTTTTTAAAGAACTTATTTCATTCTTCAAGGAAATCTAGTGAACAAAAGTCAAGAGCTTGACACGTACACATCTTCATATTTTGACCCTTAGCATGTCTGATGAAAGAAAATCGAGAAGAGATTTGGATTCTGTCTTTCTTGCATATATTCCATATATATTCATTCTTTTACTCATCTAGATTTGGCGAGGTTAAAACTGATTGTTTCCACGTTTTACGAAATGTTTTCGTCCTAGTTCAGATGAAAACATACACGTGTACCTATTACGTGTTTCACCATATCAAAGGGACCTTTTGGTAAGGGAGCAACTATTTGATTTTTGTAGGGGGGCATAGAAGTAACTTCCGATCTTCAACTTTGTCCTCAACTCAAAATTGACCAACCAAATGATCCAAATTTCAGTTTTCGTTAAAGTCAAGGATTTGAGGAAATTCTCAATTTGAGATTCTCAAAAAATAAATTCAAAGTTATTACTGTTTCATTCGGGAGATTGCGTCAATTAAAATTGAGAATTATTGCGTTGCGCGTGTTTGTTGCGGCAAAATCACCACGTCTGAAGCCTGGACATTACGAAAACATTTTACAAAATGTTATATTCATATTGAACTCAAGCTTAACTCGATATTTGCGATCATTCCAAAGCTCTCTACTGAGATGACTTAGCTGCCATTGTCAGATCACCCACAACAAACATATCGATAAAATACGGGAGATTTAATTGTAAGTCTCACTGAGAGATGTTCTGCTGATGCAGTGAACTCTGTGTGATATTACCAATATCAATGCTAGATTTAGCACGATTTCATGTCGCTATATCGGGTGTTTTCAGTAGAATAGAGATAGTCTCGTAAAAATCTTATTTTTCCCCACGCAAATACTTCTTCGTTATAAGATAAATACTATAAAGATGTCGCATGTATAAGTTACACAGTCTTAGGAACGGGATCATCTTTAAAAAGATATGAGAAGATATAGACTGTTCATCATGCACGCTAGCTGTTTTTTCATCCGAATTATATGAATTGTGGCGTCAGCGTATACCGCTGACCAGAGATGCATAATACATTGGACCAATAGCTGCCTTGTTTTATGAACTGTATACTGGTTTTTCATTTGGCCCACGATTGTAACTAGAAATTCATGAAATTTGACTGATCTTCCAATTATTTTGCCCTTAGCGTGTCTAATAAAAGCGCTTTACACGCCATTAAATTTGACTTTTGAATATTTGCTATAAATGTATATGTAAGATGTGGATCGTGTCTTTCTGGCATATATTCCACATTCTTACTTCTAAATATTACATAAATATAATTAGAATGCACAGCCTGTACCAACGTAGGCTGGGAGATCGATGCCCTTGTTTTCAAATTTGCGGCTAGCTCTGCATTTACCCGATATTCTCGTTCGAAGTAAAACGGATGTACAAGAATACAGTCTAGGCAGCCCGAGACAAATGTCAACGCTCGCCAGTAATCAAACCGTTGACACAGAGTTAATTGGAATGACCGGGCATACGTGTAACAGGAGCAAGAAATATTTTGTTTAAGTCTCTTTATTTTGCAAGATGTTAAATTTGTTTTAGATGTATAAATGCTCGACCACCCAAGGTAACCGGAATTCAGAAATTGGTTGTTCAGTTTCTCCACCAGGAGGTAAAACCCCTCCTAAAATGGCTTTCACAGACCCTTCACTTTACTGAAAGACCGCCTTTTGTAGATTTCGAAAAAAATACGCTATTGACGCTATTGAAGGCTGAATTCACCATCTTTACCAAATCATTACTTTTCTGGCGTCAGTCAAAGTTGCATCCCGCGAACTTGTTCTCGTACACTGGACGTCAAGATATTCAGTATTTGTTCAGACGAAAATAAAAAAGTGGTATCCTATCTTAGAGAAAGAATGTGGAATATATGCCAGAAAGGTACAATCCACAAGTTACATACGTTCATAACAAATAGCGAAATTTATTCAGTCAAACTTAATGAATATCTATAGTAACAGTCATGGAGCAAACGAAATATACAGTTCATGACGTAATGACGCCGACAAGCCAACAATAATGAAAACAATCAGGGAATGTGACAAACTACAATGAAAGGGATATATAAATAAGAGCATACAACTCAAGCAAATGGGCAGCTTTTTACGACCTCCAAACAGGAAAAAAAACTCCTTTAAATTTTTCACAGTAAGAATATGGAACATATACCAGAAAGATCCAATCCGAATCTTACATACGTTCAAAACAAATATTCAAAGCAAAAAAAAATCTGCATGTAAAGCGCTTTTCTGGATTAACTCACCAGACACGCTAGGGAACAAAAATTAAAAGCAGAACTTAATGTGACATGACCCTTCCATCCAGCATATTTGTTACTACAACAAATGGTGTTGATTTGTTTCCCAAAGGACAAACAGGAAACAACTTTGAGATCTATACATAAACAGAGGACAGATGCCCTATGCTTTGGCCCTAAATCCATCGTCGTTAAAATTAAGTGACAGACATAAACAATTGAATATCGTATTTACATTTAATAAAGATAAAATCATCCAAATATTGATAATACCCTTACAGATTCCACTCAATCGATCAGTATAATTATTGTGTTTTTACCCGGCGTGAATCTTTTAATAGACTTTCATCCGAGAGTCGTAATTTGGTCGATACGGCACCGGAAACACTTTATTTGCTTTTGTTAACACATGCATAAGTACCCGATTGCTTCTTTTGTAATTATCAATATGGAACTTTGATATGGTACTTAATATATGCTTTTTATCGGATTAGGTATTTATGTCATGAATAAAATTTTCCGAGAAAACAAGATCTGTTAAGTGTCAACAACAACGATACTCAAAAACACAAACAAAAACACCAAGTCGAGAGAAAGCGGGAAAAACCAAAGGACTAACATTGAGTGGACAAGTTGATAAAACAACAAATCAACAAGCCAAACAAGAAACACAAAAAGTGTATTAAGGTAATTTTTTATAAAACGTTTATTTTTTGCCCCTGCAGTGTCTGATGAAGGTAAATCCAGAAAAGATGTGGATTGTGTCTTTCTGGTATAAATTCTATATTCTTTCTTTTAAATAATGTAAAAGGAATTCGTTAAGTCGGAAGAAAGACAAGCCCATGGCAAACAAAATAAAACGAAAGACAAACATAGGACACACGACACTACACTGAAAACTAAAGCTGGAGTAACACAAACCCTACAAAAACCAGGGTGAGTTCAGGTGCTCCG
>JARWCS010000013.1:349048-362064 GCA_034783895.1 Geukensia demissa | reverse complement strand
CCTATTGTATTATTTAGCAACACCAGTTTAATCTGCAGGAGATTTAACTCCAGTTCATTCATCAGTACAGGTAAACTAATAGAGGAGTTGGAGTTCTTCTTCAGCAAATGAAGCATGAAATCCGCTGTAAACCTTCAAATTTATTGCAAAGGCTTGAAAATCAAAAGTAACTATCTTGCCTGTATGAAAACAATTACTGTAAAAGTATTCACAGTTTTCAATTTTCACAGAATTTGACTTGGTGTTGTTGCTGCACTATAAGGTTTCTGTCTTGTGATGAAGCTTGTCGTGGAAACTCCACATACACTAGGAACAATTCTATTTTACACTGGCTTAACATGCTTAACCCATAATAAAAAATTAAAGATTTGAGATAACTTCATGCATTATTTAACAAATTTCTTAAAATTCTTATGCAGAGTTGCTGATTTTCACTTAAAATTAATTACTTCTATCTATTTCTTACTAAACAAGGCTCTCCTATTGCTGGTGTAAATGACACCTGAAGGAACAAACTCCTAAGTGACAAATTGATTTGTTTTAGGAACATTAAAATTCTTATGAGTTTGGCAGCTGTAGTAAAAGAACAGAAGCAACCTTTCCCAAAAGTTGCAATCAAGGAGGCAAAACAGACCAACAACCTACCGTCTTCTCTGGAAACTTCTGAAATAACAGACAATGGACGTAAAATCCAAGAATCGCTGTATGACAATGGATGCAAATTCCTGGACTGCACACAATATTGTGAAGCTCGATACACAAATTCCTGCTCGTCAAAGATCATTGTGACTTAACTTTCCGGTGGTGTGATACCTATTTTGCCGTATGTCTTATGGACTTTGATTTGTTCGGTAATTGCATGTGTTATATACTTTATTAACTGTAGCCATTTTTTGTACATGTATACACAGTATGTATTATCATTCTTAAAAGGATCACTAATATTAAATACTTAATACCACACCTCTTCACAATAAATTGCTATTAGCTCCCTTTAATTCATAAAGTGTACCAAAACCTTATTATAAATACTTTATCCTCTTAAATCCCTATTAGTTGTTATCCTCCATATCATATTCATTTTAACTCTTTTTTCCACATGTTCCAAATCAAAATTTATTCAAATTCAGTTATACCCTCCATAGTTGACGGTGCCAAGTTTGAATTCCAATTTAATATCTGAGAATTTATATTTCTTTTGATAAAGTACATCCATTGAAGACATTAATTCATCTTTTTCGAACCAGGGCACAATTTATTAAATATGTCACTGTTTACACCTAATTTAGTTCTGAGGTATAAAAAACCAATATTTCATTTCTTTTCAAGATTCATGTCATAGTCACTAAAAAATAATGTTTTTAAAGGAAAACATTAAGCATATTTAATATTAACTTGTTCAAGTAAATTTCACATATGGTGTACATTTTATTAATCAGCCCAATATCTTTCTGATTTTGCACTGAATCAGTATATACCAATTTCATGTAATTCTAATAAGTGTTGGTTTGCATAACATTCAATTCCATTTCAGACATTTTTTCAGATTTTTTCTCAGCATCACTGTTTAATGTTTTATCCATTGCAGAATCCAAACAAATTTTCACTAGAAAGGTTTTCTAAGAACTCAGCGTTCTTCTTCAATTGCCCAGATCATTTATAAGACATGCATATTCATTAAATGATTTGATTCAAGGCCAATAACTCAATACTTCGTCTGTACATGTTCCTACAGAAATGCTTAATAAAAAGTTTATTCCCTAAAGTCTGTCTGTCATTGAAATGACTATATCTTACATAAAAAGGGCAATTAATTGCTATAAATTTTATGTGCATTATTTATAAAACATGTACTTGTATATAAGGAATTCAATTTCCACCATGAATAACCTCAATGACTCATTGTAACAATCTTTGAATGCAAGACCATTAAAAAATAATGAATTGCTAATGTCCTGAGGAAATCTAATTCATATACCCCTTGTAATTCAAATTTAATTACCGTACATGGACTTCAATGCTGTAAAGCAATCATCACATGAAAAGTTTATTAAAAGATCTGAAATAATGCAGTGTTTGTATTTTGGACTGTCTGTTTACACTGTAATATCGGGGTAAAAATGGGGGGGGTCTCTTGAAATTCTGTAGTGTAGCTGGCACATTACAAAGTTATTTTATTTAAGTTAGTTAGTTTTGAAATAAGGAAGTTGGTGTTTTAGCAATAAGCACAGGAGCACTTACAGCCATTTTAGAAATGAAATGGAGAGGTTACTTTATAATCTGACATGACAGCTGTGTATAAACTTTACCTACAAGACATAACAAATGCATTAAGTAAGTTCAGAAAAAAATCTAGTACAGTTTGGGGAAAGTCTTTATTTTATTTTTTGCAAACCTAAAATATAATTATATCATGCACAAAGCAAGATCAACAAAATCTTTGAAAAAATATAATTTCTAAAAAATAGATTTCAAAAATCAGGACAGCTGTGAGAGTATACTTATTTTTTTAATGGTTTTCATTGCTAAGTTTATAAGCAAAATCTATAGACTTATGTTAATATAAAATATTTAAATGTTTTTTCTAGAATTTTTAATAATTTCATTCATTAAGGTTCCATAGTATACATGTACTACTGAACATTAAAAGAATGTGTATTGAATAAATATTTATTGATTTGAACCAATAAAATGACATTTTATAACCTGGCAAATAATCAAAACTTTCACTGTGGTGTTAATTTAAATACACATTAAAATATACCAATGTAAAATCCTCAAATAACTATATCCTAACTTAATTTCATACCAAAAATAGGAAAATTTTAATAATCAATTTTGAGTTTTTTGTTTACTATTAAATAACAAAATAAAGTAATTGAATGTTTTAATCTAAATCATTTTAAAGGTGTGCTATTGGCAGGTATATAACCTAATTATTAATTCAGGTGAGTCCCTATAACAAGTTATTTCATGTTTATTAAATTTAAAAGTCATTTTACGTTTGTTAAAGTTACAGGTTCATAAATTTAACATTTAAAAATTTGTACTTTCTACTTAAGCAGAAGAAAAGAATCAACCTTGTTGAGGTCATTTGAAATGAGAATTTATACATTTTGTAAAATTTGTGTACAACTTAAATTTACACTTGAAATTATAGACAATGAAGCTATGTTTTCCAAAAAGCTTCAATTGCAATTATTTTTACATATTTTAATGAAAAAAACAGGATGTTCTGCTTTTTTACCAGAATATATTTCATTTTAATAGGAAAAATTATAAGTGTGACTGATTATTGAAGTTTTCCATTTAGCATGTATTTATTTTACTTGAAAAGTGATGATAACCCCTGCTTTTGTGTTCACATATCTCATGTGCCTGTCCCAAGTCAGGAATTGTGACATAGGTTTGTCTATGTATTAATTGTTTTGTTACATGTATATTTTTGATAATTTCAAGTAGGAGCAGTACCTTATTACTTGTACACAATTTTTTTGGTTGTGCGTTAAATAGCTTTTCACATGGAGTGATATTCCATCGTGTTGAAGGTCTTTTGGAGACCTAGATTTGTAAATTTGCTCTGTTTTTCTTGTGGTTGAAGTGCATTCTCTCTGACATTTACTCCATATATTTTCATTTTTTATATAGATGACATAAATGTATAGGAGCCTGCACCACATCTTATCAATCAGACATCTAATTAATAATCAAGAGATCTCCAAATGGCATTCAGCAGGGGCTGAATCCAGCTCCTTGTGATAAGCTAAAATTGCCTTCATTAAAAACTATGTTAACTTTCTGTACATGATCATTTCCTTCTGTTTATAAGACATATTTCCTTCCAAGGAATATGGGACAAATATTTTAATGCCAGATCACCTAACAGTCTAAGAGCAAATCATGTAGTCAGGTTTATTTACACCACCATAGACATAGAAATTACCGGTATCATGAATATTATTGCAATCTTTCTCAAAACACTTAAAACTTAAGCTGGTTTTAAGACTAACCTTGTGACAATGGGCTAGCAATTGACCCCTGGAATGGTGAAGGAGACTTCACTGCACGCCCAGGTCCAAGCTGCAATATCTGTTGTTGCTGTAGTCCTGGTAACGAACCAGACGTCGCCTGACTTGGAGTAGGAGAATCTGAATGAAGTGTTATTTTAGCTCCAAGTCTTAACTGATCAATAGTTAATTCTGCTAATGCATATTTTGAAAGCAGTTTGTCATAATCAAGCTGAAGTTGTTGAACAAGCTCTGTTGCTTGTTTCCGTTTATGAAATTCCTGACGAAGTTTTGACGAAAGTTCATTTTTGCCTTTGTCCGATGATGCACTTAAATCCTCGCCATGGTCAATATCTGGTTGATCAATATTTATATGAGATAGGTCCACCAAGGACATGTGACTTGGTTTCATTGGGCCAAATTTTGCAGCAATGTTAGTTGTGCTTTTACTTTTTACACGGAAATTTTTATTACTGTCTTCCTGGGCAGTAGGCTTGGGGAGAAGTCGCTTCGGCATTTTTTCTGTATTTTGTTTTTCACTGCTTTTATTAAGATTACCCTCTTGAGATTTAGATTTTGTTAAATTTCCCAGGGATTCTTGCCGAGTTGGGGTCCTAGAACCTCTTTCTGAGGCAGCTGACCTTTGACTATTGACAGAATCAGGTCTTGTTGGGGTCACTGACCCAGGACGTCTGTATGCTTTTCTATCAGGGGTCACAGAACCTTCCCGACTGAAGGGTGTGTGACCTCTACTATCATACTCAGACCCATAAAAAGAATCATCGCCATGGTAATGATTTTGGCCAACATCTTGGTTTGACTGTCCACGATTTCTTATTTCTCTTTCTGTTCTATCGAATGACCTATCAAAAGATTTATCCTGTTGGTTTAGATTACTCCTTTGTCCATGGTTGGGGCTCATTGAAGGAACATCCTGTTCATTTTGATAGGCCCTGATTTTTGCAGGTTTTGGAGTTTCTGAAATTTTACTTGTAATTAAAAATATTTCATCATCATCATTTGTTCTCTGTGAATGTGAACTTTCATAATCAATACTTGCAGCATCTCCAAAGTCACGTGATTCTAAATTTTCCTTATATAACTGTAAAGCTTCTTCCGGACTTATTTCTGGAAAAGATCCTCGACTGATAGTTCTTAATGAATTTGCTGTTGTAGGTCTTGTATGAGTGGTAAAATTATCATGAACTGGACTTCCATTTAAATCAGGAACAACCGAATCATCATTTTTCCCTTCTTGTGGGGTTGGAGTGGCCCTTAAATAATCATCAAACGCAGGTCCATCTTCTTTTTCTTCAAAATTTATATCTTCTTTTGACACATGTTGTTCTAAATGTTCAAACTCCTGTAATGAATCTTTATCATCAACCAAATCAGAACCGTCAACCAAAACGCCAAGTTCCCTTAGTTGTTTATAATATTCCTCATCAAATAATTCCTTTCCAGAATCAGTCGATCGGCGTAAATTTTCAGTATCATCAAATAAAGAATTGTTATAACTGCTATGGCTACTTCTGACAGATTTATCATTTGTTGGTGTCAGACCCCTCCCTTGATGTTCCCCTTCGTAACCTGAGTAACCATCATGGTCAAAACTTAAATCATCCTTAGATGCTTCAAGGTCACTGATATTTTCATGTTCATCATCTAAAGGATGTGAAACACTATCATAACTAGGATAAGATTGTAAATCAAATTGTCGTAATGTGGATGAACTTCCTGCTGATCTTTTACTTCCACCAAAACCAGAATCTGTCCAATGAGCAGAGGCGTATTTACCGTTGATATCGTAGTCGTCTCTCAATATGCCATCATCATCAATCAGGTATCCATTTGCTGAAAAATACATAGAAAGCATTTATTTTAAGGGCTATGCAAGCTAGCGACTATCCCTTTACATTGTTGCCTGCAGTTATATTGGTTTGTAGGGTTCTGTAATAGAGAAATTTTCAAGTCTCCTGCTTGAACTTGAACATTCATTTAAGTTTCTGAATTTAACGTAACAAACAAGATGTACTATCAATATTTCTAAAATCAAAATGAGACAAGAACAAACAATAGGGTATTAAGACAAAAGCAAAATGAAGAAGCTCAATTTAGTGTTCAGTTGTGTCGGATAATGTAAACCTATTAGTACATGTATTTACATATTCCAATTTCCATGGAAACAAATTTTATATGTAAATTTTCGCATAAATTGTGTATCTCCTAGTGATACTAAGGTAAAAAAAATTTTGCAGGTAAAAATTTTTGCAGTAAAATCTATCTATTAAGGAAGCAAAAATTAAAACACTGAGAATATTACATATTTTACAGTATATTAAAGCTTTTAAATAAAACTGAAATTTTTTGGAAAGTGTTTTCTGATTTAAAGGTATTTGTACTTCCTGTGTCAAGTTTAATGTACTATAGAAGCATGTTGAGTGAGTAATAATAGAAAACAAATTGCTCAAATTTGATTGTAATGCTTCAAATCAGTAGTCTGACAAAATGAATTCAACAGAAATTCAATCAAATGACAATAAAATTAAGAAATAAATGATCTCAAGGGGAACCACAGTATAAATAATTAAATATGATAAATCCTTAATTTCATTTACTGCCAACAGAGAATTTATAAATCTTAAAAAGACTTGATTAATGAAATTGATTCATCTCAATTACACAATATAGACAAATGCAACCATTGTGAACTTACTTTAGTAGACACTGAAAATCCAGGAAATCTCTGATTTGACCTGATTATTGACCAAAAACCTTTATGTTACACTAAAGTGTATTAGCATTAGTATATAGATGACATAGGGAAATGCAATAATAATTAAGTGATGGCCATTTCTTGTATTGATTTTTTATTGACAAGCAAAAATGTGTGGCAAATGTATCACATGTACTACACAGACAGCCCAAATATCTATCCACAACTCAAATTTCCTCACAGTCACCTGACCATATTACAACAAAAGTGCCTAGCAATTGAACAGCAACTTATCAATAAATTAAAAAATGATATACATTTTATTGAAGTACATGTCATAAATAATGGATTTGGCTTACTTTCCAACTTTGGAGCTGATAAAATGCATATATTTTATCTGTATAAGAAATGGGTGTCACTGAGCACTAGTGATAAAAAGGTGATTTTTTTTAAAAGACAAGAGCTGTAAAAAATGAGGTACTAAATAAAAGAACCTCTGTTGCATCAAACCAAGACGTACTATGAAGAAAATCTTTGTTTCAGGGGGTATAATTGACATGCATCATTATTCTTTACATGTTCATTACATGTCTTATTTTACATTGACACTATAATCAGTCTCTTAGTTTTCATAGTTAAAATTTTAACTCATACCCTGGTATATTCATGTAAGAACAGCAAAGTTTGCCACAAAAAAAATGAAACCATATCTAAAGATTCACAATAAAAATATATATTTCATATTATATATTACTGGAATTCTATTTTTTTTGCTTCAAGCTGAGGCTGTAGTATAAATTTCATTTTAACTTGAAATAAAAATTGTCTTATAGATTTAATGCTAATTTTTTTACTTATTAAATCTGGGGGTGCAATCAACCAATGGTCTCAGGTAACAAGACATGACAAGGCCGACATTTTACCAGATTTAAAAAAAAATAAATGCTGAAATGTTAAGACTATAGTTGAATTACGTGTATATTCTGGTTATAAAGCTTACACACAATTTATATCAATGAAAACCATCCCATTTTGAGACACTTTTTCAGTGTCAAAAATAAAACATAGAGAAGAAATGGGAATTTTTTTTTGATGTTGAAGAAAATGGAATTTTTTAACTGCAGGATGTGTTGCAGCAAAAAATAGAATTCTAACAACATATAATATGACATCCTTCCTTGCTCATGAACTTTTGACATATTTTTTACTTAAGTTATGGCAGATTTCGGTTGGTGTACATCAGTGATATTTTAAAAATCTTTACACGATGAGGTTTAGGTAGTTCACCATTTTTTTCCAACAATTGATAACAATTTTACAACTAACTCAATTCAAGAGCACTCAGATCAGAACACTTTTCCAAATAAAGGTAGAAAATTAAGTGCCAAATAATGACGACATACCTTTTGATTTTAAATGTTATAAATCCCGAATAATCAAAAGATAGAAAAATCCCAAGGTAAAGTATCGAGAGCTGCAGAAAGAAGTATTATATTAAATAATTTACGTAGAATGTTGTGTGAATTGATATTTAAACCAAGAGTTTATACCTTGACCAACTTTAATGTAAATACTTATAAAACATTTTATCATGTCATGTAATAAAACCTAGTGAGCATGCACACACATATTAATCTGTGAAACATTATAGATAGCGCTTTACAAGTATTCGAAACTAGGACAGTTTCGACAGTTTCTTGTAAAACAAAGACCAATCAAAATTTGTAGGCTTTATAGAATGTTCAGAACTAGTTAATTTCATGTCTGCAAGTGGAACACTTCTGAGGAGACCATGAAATTTGGAAGTGGTCCTTCAAGACAGGTGTTCCTTTAATAGAAGTAAATTCATATCTATGTAGATCTAGTTGTAATAAATAGAAACAATAAAAAATTACTAACTCCTTACTATTTAAAAGGCAAGAAATATCTTCCTCTTTAACCTCAACAAAACCTCAGACACATAACTAATTAAAAATTATCAATATATTGAGCGGACTGCAAAAACAGGTTAGTCTCTGAAGACACATCTTGAAAATTCTTTATGATTTTTTAAAAATTGTTGTTTATCACAATATCACAGTAAATCTTGCAACAAATTAGCATTTTCCTCCAAGTTTAAAATGACCATTAATGTGACTTAAGAGACAGGACTAAAATACATTGTACATATACACATAAAATCTAATCTTTAATATCATAGGTGCAGAATTTACATACAGTAACAAGTAAAACAACCTTATATTTTAATCATCACAATTTCTTCATCCAACAGAAAACCATGTATAGACCAATCAAGATGTATGTTCATAATTTAACAATTTAATGTTACATTCTCAAGTCAGTGCACTTTTGAAATGCTTCATTTAAATGCATTACAGAAACAAACTACATTTACAATTAAATTTATCAAAATGTGTTATAAACTTAAGGTTTTTTATCAACTGTGTTCTGGATTTTGAACTAGCTGTCAGAAACAGCAATTACTTTTTCATGGCCGGTACATCTGGTGTTTCATATTTTATTTGTCATTGTCTCAACTTCAAAAGTTAAATCTTTAAGTTTGGTTTTATATTGTTTTGTCACACCACTGTTCCAGGTAAGGGGGAGGAATGAGTATACTCACAAACATATTTAACCCTGCCACATACTTTATGTGCCTCTTCCAAGACAGGAACCTGTAATCCAGTGGATATTGTAGTTTTAATGTTGAAATGTTACCTTTTTTACATTGTATACTTATTTGGCCCATAGTTGTTTTATTTGGGGCCTTTCACATCTTGCCATAGGGTGTGGATATGTGTCTATTTATAGCAACCGTTAGATGCTTGTAATTTACACTTTTTGCATGGCTGTCTCATAGACAATCATATCTTTTTTTGTTTCTATATTAGACAATAGAATGCATTAATCCTTTTAGAAACATACTTGAAATATTTTCAATGCCATTGAAATGTTCATCTGAACTTACTTAGAAAATATATAAACAAAAAACACTGAAACATTCTTGTGCAATGTTGCATGCGATAATGTATTACATGTGCAAAGTTTTGTACATTTTGTAAAAAGTTGTGATCTAATTCTATTTCAGCCTCCTTGAAAAATACATGCACCTAGCCTACCTGTGAACTAAATTTGTTTCAGAAAGGATATATATATATATATGTATCTTCCCTCCTTAGTACTTGTGTGTGGAATACTTGTCCACACACGAAATATTTATAGCAATACACTAAATCTATAATTAATATTTTGATGCTATCTGGAGACCATTGATGTAATATTAATATAACACTTCAGATAATTGTCACAGAGAGGTGGGTTTAAATGTCAACTCATAAATGGCCTTAGCTTTAACATACAATAAAAATACCAAATTCGAAAAATTCTTAACTAAAATTAGGTTACAAATTTTTATTGACTTGCATTTGTAAAGGATATGAGTATTTTCAAAATTGATTTATTAATTTAAATAACAAATTTCAATAGCACTTGTGGATAAATTGCAATGTGACTTTATTTGACTCCAAGGTTACTCAGAAGTCGGAGTGAGAACAAGCTTGTCATTCCAACACAAAAAGTTACCAGAGTTATCTCCCATTCTTTTCCTTAATTTGCCCTCACAATTCCTTTTTGTTTGAATATTATTTTGCATTACTACATAACAGTCATTTTATTTCATAACAAGGATAAAAAAAGCAAAAAACTGCACATCTAAGCTGATAAAATATCAAATAATGACTATTAGCTCTATTACAGATCTTGTTAAGAAATATCTTGCAAATAACTGGACCTAAATTCATTTGTAGGTCATTTGCAAATTCTTGTCCATAGCTTATAAAATAATTTTGCAATAAAAAATACTACTAACAAGTTTCACTCTGCAATTTACACTTTTAACAATTTTCACTTCTGTGATCTAACCACCAACAAGTTTAACTTTGCAACCTTTACCACTGACAAGGTTCAAGGACTTTCTTTCTTTGCTAAAACTGATACCAAAAAATTCTTAAAATACATAATGGGTCAGAGCCATCTTGTACTTGCTGTAGATTGTGGGGTTTAGGTTCATTGCCAGGAACGGAAACATTATTATACTTACTTATATTTTAGATAATATTTATTTTTGGTTTTGCATGCACAATAATCCCATTTTAAGTTTTCTGTATATACAAAACAATTTTATAATAAACTAAAGAAGGGGCAAACATGCCAATTTTTTACTCATCTTAATGATTTGGTAAAAAAAAACAGAGTCAATTTTATTCAGTAATACCATCAAACATTATTTAAGTGTACCATCTGCAGAGATAAAGACAATAACATGGACTCACCTGAAGTAAGTTAAAACATATCCAGGGTGTAATGATAGGGATTAAAACCTAACACGTTATTTTGATGACGAATAAAGAACTTGTTAAAGTATTATCAAATATTTAGATTTTTCTACTCTTCATTTATTCTCTAAGGAGTGTGTTGAGAAAATATTTAAATCTCGAGCTGAACTTGACTATTTTAAATGAACGACTGCTTACTTTGCAGATCTTTATAGACATTGACTCGATTGGTCATTTACTGAACATCTAAATCTTTTATCGTAATTACCAAGGTATGATCTTGTACAACCTATAGTTAATATGTTAGAACTGAATAGGCAAGATATTTTAATTGCAAATTGGAGGTCAAATCAGTTGTACTTAGTAACAATTATATACTTCTAAGCAAACACAACTTCACAAAGAATTCCAATTCTATACTACATGTATATATGTATTAAGTGCCCTGCCGCTATAGGCATCCATTCACCTTATTTTCCTTCAAAATCCTTAAGTACCCTCCCCCCACTCAAACAATGAATATTGATAAGTTTTACAAGATTGAAGAACAGACAATTCTCTGAGAAAATGTGTATTTATATTGAGAGACATTTAAAAGGGGATGTAACTATAACTCGTCATTTGGGGCTATTCTAAATTAAGGAAACATAAAATGTTTAGAACCTGACTTGACAGAATTCTAGATTTTACTGATTGTCACCATGGGCACTTATTATGAGGAATATGTTATCTGCTTTTATAATATTTACATACAAATTTTCAAAAAAAATTCTTTCCACCACAGATTTCATGATGAAAAACACAAAAGTTATTCTTACAACACATGCATGATTTCATAATTCCAGATTTTCATTATCCTTAATTTGTATGTTTTTGTAAGAGTTGTCTCCCATGTGGGAAGGTATCTCAATAGAGCTGTAACGTGAGGAAACCTTAAATATTGCTAGTTTTGGCAAAATCGGCAATATTTGCCCAGAGAAAAAAAAATTCGTCTGATGTGCATTGATAAATAAAACAAAATGAATGTTTTTCCTATGAATTTTAAATGAAATAAAATTTTAAAAAAATAAAAACATAGATTTCACCGTTACAGCTATGTTGTTATACTGTCCCATATGGGAGATAACTCTTATAAATCCAGAGATAGGAAAAGATCCAACTTTGGTTATTGAGTAGTTTTAAAAATGATCTTACATCTTTCAAAAATAGAATAATATAAAAAACATACCTGACGTTTTTTAAACAAACATTTCTTATTTGAAAACTTCATGTAAAACTTTCAGATTGTTTCAGCTGCATATGTACAAGTAAAAAATAACTGCAATTTTATTATTTGGCATTTTATTTTAACTTCATTTTTTTCTAAAAGCTAATCGCAGTAATTATCCTATAGAGTTACAATATTTAAATTCCTTACTGAAAGCAATTATTCTTATTCATTTCAGTTTAAAAGTTACAATATTAAAATAATTATTGATAAACATTTTTCCTTTATAAAGATTTTAATGAAATCAATACATAACATAAAATGAATTTTGGGGTTAACTTTTAAATGAAGTAAATCAAGAAAAGCGCTTTACACACAGTTAAATTAGGCTTTTGAATATTTGTTATAATAATCGTGTCTTTCTGGCATATTCTCCATATTCTTTCTTTTCAAAATAGATTATTCTAAGTCAGGACAAACTTATACATTTCCGTCAGCTTAAATTTATGACATTTATTATAATTTAGGATTTTTTTGTTCATTTTCAAAATAACAAGAATACCAAATGGCTGTGACAGCTTTAGGATGCTAATATTTGAACAAATTATAAGAATAACTCAGGTGCTTCGCAAGCCCAGCATGATACGACCGCAGCATGTTGACATGTGAAAGGTAAACAAATGAACCTTTGGGTAAGTGTGGACACAGTATTTTGTTGGACACAATAATGTGCTGGACACAGTAATGTGTTG
>JARWCS010000013.1:335220-348341 GCA_034783895.1 Geukensia demissa | reverse complement strand
AGGGGGTCAATATTTCATAAGGGAGGTCGAAATATCATGACCCCCGGGGTCATTATATCATATGATATTCTTACCCCGGGGTCAAAATATCATGATATATTTACCCCGGGGTAACTTTTTAGGGGAGGTCAGAATATCATATGACACCGGTCTGAATTTCAAATATTAACATTATAATGCTTTATTTGTTCATGTACAAATTTTATTAAAAATATTCAGGTATTGTTTTTAAAATAAGATTTATCATTAGATAAAACAAAAGGAAAAAAAAAATAACTGCAAGAAAAACTGAGGCGCTTCTCAAGCCCACCATGATGTGACATGTCAAAGGTGAGTAAATGAACATTTAGGTAAATGTGAACACAGTAATGTGCTGGACACAGTCAAGTTCTGGACAAGTACCCATTAAGATCTAACTACAGACCAAATATGGTGGGTTTAGGTACAGAAGATCTAATTACAAATAAAATATAGTTGGTCCAGGTAAAACAGTTGTTAAGAATAGACATAAAAGTAAAATCTTGTGGCAAAATTTATTACATCATTCATTCATGAAAATGAGGTCAAGACCAAATGGCATATACAAGTCTGGCAAGTACCAACAAGGATCTAATTATAGACAAAATATGGTGGGTCTATGTGCAACAGTTGTTGAGAAATGTCAAAAATTTCCAAAGTCACTCAACCATAATTATTAGGTCAAGGTCAAATGACATATGGCAGACTGGAAAGTAATCATCAAGATCTAATTACAAACAAAACGGTTGTTGAGAAATGGACACTTGGACAAGTGGCTTTACACTTCAAAATTGAAAATGTTAAAAATAATTAACTTAACATAACATCACCATTTAATTTTCACTTACAAAGATCACTACTAATGTCTGATTTGGGGAAAAGATTAAAAGTAATAAAACTATGATTATTTACTCAATAATTAAAACATCTGAAATGATGATCATCAAATTGGCAGTGATTTTTCTACCAAAAATCTAAAATATGTTAAACTTTATATATTTGTTCGTCTAATTCTTAATTTTTATGATTTAATCTACCTTCACATAATAATGATTGTTATTTTCATTATTTTAAAGTATTATCAAGTTTGGAGTGTATAGTCACTTGCTGTGATTCCAGATTTGACCTAATAGTTATCGATCTATTTAAATTCCCTTTCCACACTGTGGACTTGAATGTGAAAAATTTACAAAGTCACTCATACATGAAAATGAGGTAATGGTCAAATGGCATAAAAAAGACTTCAAGTACCAACCAAGATCTAACTGCAGACTAAATATAATGAGTCTATGTATGACAGTTGTTTAGAAATGGAGTCGAGTGTAAAACACTCCACCATGAAATGAGGTCAAGGTCCGATGACATATACATGGAGCAGACTGGCAAGCACACACTAATATCTAACAAATATGGTCAGTCTAGGTATAACAGTTGTTAAGAAATGAACTTGAATGAAAAAACTTGACACATATTTTAAATTTTATCTTACAAAGTTATTGAACCAGGAAAACTATCTGCCTACCAAATTTGGTAAACAAACAGTTTCAGACATATAATTCTTACAAAATAGTTTACACTGATATGTTTTTTTTCTGCAACTTAAAGTCAAAGGTAAGACAAAAACAACATCTGTAAATAAAAAATCTGAAAGTTTAGAAATGTAACTATATCTTCTAAGTTGTAGACACATTTTGAAATTTTTCTAATTAACAAAATGAGAAATATATCAAGTCTAAATCCCAACACAGACAATTAAATTTTGTGTAGATACTCAAAATCTTTAAATTTCACTTTAACAGGTTTGAAACGATGCTTGGTGTTGATGATATCCTTGATTTTGGCCAGCACAAGAGTAGAAAATCTAAGCACTCTAACAATAGACCAAACAAAGCAAGGAATCACTGCAGGGCAGGCAATTGTGGATTCTATAAGCCGGGCAGACTTTGCCAACACTCTAACAAAAACTACAACATCAATAGGTTCCTATCTGGCAGCCATAAGTCCTTTTGTTGGGTTTGTACTGTCTTTAGTTCCTTCGGAATCACCAGAACTGCAGTACATGAAGCAAATGATGAGGAATATTGATAATCGATTTGATCAAGTGAACTTCAACCTTGACGATATCAAACGACAAATAGAATGGCATACTTACATTCTTAGCTTTGCCAGTATGGAGGACAGGATAGATACAATGTCAGAACATGTCAGAAATCTTTATAGAGCACCAAAATTAGCTCTTCAAAACAAGAAGGATCTATTTATCAGAGCGTACCATAGTGGCTACCAAGACAGTGGATTTAAATTGTACAATGCCGTAACAAAAAACCAATGGGTATTCCAGAAGAACTTGTGTGCAGCTGTGATGAAATACTCAGAAAATGATCGCAGGCAGACACAGAAATTCATGTTAGAAATTTTAAAGCTTCTAATGAGAGCAGCAAATATAGAATTAACATTTCATGGGATAAATTCTTCAAGTTCTACAAAGGAATATGTGACAGATATTTGGAAGAGAAGATTCAAAGACGTGGTCTCTACATTTGAATCTGTGGATAGAGCTGTGAAGAATAATTATCATGATCAATCAGGGTACGAAGTATCAAGGTATGCCGCGGACAATCCGGCTTCATATTTGTCAAATAGTGCTTTTGTAGAGGGTTTGTTTAATAAGCTAGAAAATAAATACTACTGGAGACATTGGATTGTAGTAGCATATGATGAACTTCGGGGTTATGATAAGCACTGTGTTTCTGTCTGCGGGGGTCATATTAAATTCCGTACCAATGGAAGGAATATACTTGTTGCTAGTGTCGATGAAAATACACCTGTCATGGACCTAGGAAGGGCAGAGAGTACAATGGAAGGTGTAAGTGTTTCAACATACAGACGGGGCTGGTGGATGAATCATGGCCATGACCAAAAAAGAACAGCCGAAGAAATTTATGATTCACTTGATTACAAATATGATGCTTGCTCTGTTGGCGTCATTAAAAAGCATTCTAATCTATGGTTTTATTCCCACAGCAGAAGATTCAAATTGGTCATGAGAAATTATTTCAATTTGTTTATGTGGGGCTAACATCCAGGTCGTTAGAAAAAATGCTAAAAATGCTGCTTTTATATACTGCCAGTGCCGGACATTAAATACCTACAGTATTCCTTCTATTTACAGAGCCCAGGACCCCTAGAAAATTAAAAAAGGGGGGCGCTTATTAGAATCTGCTTAATTTTATCAGAGACATATTATATGTCTCTGATTTTATCATGTTCAGTTCGAAATATTTCATGTTTTCGTAGTTTAGAATAGGTGACAGGGCGCTTATAGCTTCCTGGGCAGTCAATACGATTAATATATGTAAAGACAACGGAATTTTCAGTTGGACAAAATTAATTATGGTTTTAGTGAGGATATTGATAGTGTAACTTTAAAAAAAAAAGGACCACAGATCAGACTTGATTTGTTCTTTATATCTGTTTTATCATAATAAATGAAAATTTACTTGGCCATTCTTGCTTCAATACTACAATAATCTTGTACATACTAGGTGCACTGATCACACAAAATAGCAGAAGCACAATCCCAAGGGCACATAAAAATCAATTTACTGCACATAGTCTTTTGCAGCTGAAGGAAATATAAACTAATTATAAATTGTTTCTGTACTTATGTGAATACTTACAAAAACTACTGAACAAAAGTCATATAGATTTCAATACAGTCTATACATGCAAAAAAGTATCCAACACTATGATGTAAGCAAGTGCTCACTCTTTTTTTCAAATTTAGTTCACCTAACAAAGCAAGGAGTGTTATGTGATACACCAAGTGTATGTGTCTGGTTAAGATGAATTGTAAAAAAGTCAATTCATGCTTCATAGAACAAACAACACTACACTGAAAACTACAAAAACCAGGGCGAGTTCAGGTGCTCCGGAAGGGTAAGCAACTCCTGCTCCACCAGTGGCACCAGTCGTGTTACTAAGTAGACAAAGTCGAATAGTCAAAATCGAAGTTGGTCATAATCGGTATAGGAACGGATTTGAGGTCACGACAGTAGAAAGATATCCATTGTCATTTGTGAAATGGATATTTTGTACCGGTCAAGTGCTCAATTTCAGCTGTGCCAAGTTTGAAATTGCACTGCAGTGCCCAATTTGTATAGTTGTGCCCTCTGCCCTAAAATCCTAGCTGGAACACTTTGAACGTTTTTTTTTTTCATTCTAAATTTCTTTCTATTTCTAACTATTGTTGAAATAAAAGCTTAATACTTTCATTTCAGACCCAGAAACAATTGTCTTTGCACGAAATGAATCTGTAGGATACACTTATTTTCAAAAAATGCAATTAAAAAAATGCTATATGAATAATATTGACCTTGACTTTCGACCTTTGACCTTAAGATTTAGGTACATAATTGAGGTTTCTGGGACTTACCGTTTTTAGTTAATTTTTTGTTTATTTGAAAGCCAATTAAAGGTTTGAAAAGTTATGCATTGCGATAATCATCTGCAAGCCCTCCTAAGCAAATCCTTTCATTTTCATTTACTTTGCATCAAATTGAAGTGCAAGATTACATCTTAAAATGAAAATTCTGTGAATGTTTCATTAAAATTTGTTGTGTGACGATGTGGTGTATCATCTGTAAACAGCAAAATCAATTTCATAATTACATAGAACTGTAAATGTTAATGAAACCTCTTAATTATGACTTTTTTCAGACCTCAAAGAATCATTTGTTGATTGTAAGGTATTTATGACTCCATCATAACTGAAAAGTTCATACAATTTGATAATGTTTTTGAGATAACTTTTTAATTTGAACAATTAGGGGGTGTGGCTACCTGCAGGGATGCCAATGGAAATTGACTTTTTATGCCAAAAGAGAATATATATGTTTTAGGCAAATGTTAGGGCTGGGGTAACACAGCACTTATGGGCATCATCAAAGCCCTGCAGCACAGTCCCCATTCATAGTGTAATAACCAGTTTTGACTTTTTGTGTCTAGTGTTTGCAGAGATTATGCTTGATATTATTATTGCAAATATAATCGTACGCCAGCAAAATATGATCCCCATGCAATAATAACAAAATTCAAGGTGAAATACTCTGTGATATTGCACTAGTGCAGTAAAACATTACAAATTAAGTAATGTAATTAATTATGTGTAAGTAGTGTAAAGCTTTGCTATACAATAAAAGGGTTACTGCATGAATATTCATAAAACTTGTGCAATATAATATTTCATTGTTTAGCAACGTTACAATTTTCCACGTAAAACGTAAACAAAAGTTACAATATTCCATGATTGTTCTGAAAAAAAAACAATGTCATAGTAGAAAACCACTCATCTCAATAAAACAATACATGTATAATATAAATTTTAAAAGTCAATAAGAAATAAAAAAAATCTACCTATTTTGTCTCCCCTCTAATTTAATACATGTACATATATCATGGATATTTGCAAGGTACACAATTACACAATATACTTTGCCTAAACGACTTTAAGATTTAATTAGTTAATGATCACCTATCGACAAATGCTATCTTTATTGGTCTGGGATAATTTAATTCAATAATTTTGAATAGGACTTTATGAAAACATAATTATCAACATTATCTTATCTAATACATAATACATATACTCATTCCAATTATTGTTAGATTAAATTAAAATAAAATTGACTTACAACATGTACATTGCCGTAAGGATTGTTTTCTGGATGTCTATTAAAATTACTACAATGTATTAAAATTACTATTAAAATTATATAACTACACTAGGGATAACAATACATAAATGGATGTGATAGAATTAAAGTTAGTGGTAACTGATTATCTCCCCTCATAATGCTGTACCTGCACAATTTATTCAAAGTTAAATCTTTCTTGACCTGATGCTAATTAGTCTCTGCCTGCCCAGACTAGATTCTCATACATTTTGTACATCAGTAATACTCCAATTAAGAATATCGAGTCTGGGGAAATTTGTAGTTATTGGCACTAAATAGTGATACAGTAAATTGGCAAAAAAACACTTGGACAACATTAAACTATTATGACTTCACAATTCACAGTTGTCATTTTACTTTGAAGTCCTGTTTCAAAACTGCTCAAGATCTCAGCTGGTCTTGCTTTGAAATACTCCTTTTTCACTAACCTTAATGTCAAGTTAATGCAGAGGTCATGTTAAGGTCATTGGTCACCCAGGCTAGATGATAATAGCTGTCTTTCCAAAACTTGCTGACAAAGCTAAACTGTCAGACCTTTGGATGACAGACTTGTGGGATTTGTCAGACCAGAAGACAATTTACCCCTGCAAGCAATATATTTTCAGAATTCAGCAGAAAAAGCACCAGACAATTGGTCTGATGTAATTCTTCAAGTGGCTGGTCCAATTGAAATTCTGTGATTCGATCCAGACCATTGGACTGATGGATTTCAGGAACTTTGTTGCTTAAGTGAGGCTGGTAGATACAATTTATTGTATAGCAAAGATATATTCCACATAGAATGTAACCAAAAGTTAGCATACACTGCATTCATACATTGTATGTATGCTCTGAAAAAGTAACTATTTAATGTTGGAAATTGATGCTTTTAGCATTTTCACAGTTTTGCCATATCATAAATTGGTTATTGCACCAATATTGATGAATATAACCTCTCAAAGAATATTGATTGCACTTGCAAACTTGTGCAATATATAGCCCTTTAATATTATTACACAAAACTGTCTTAAACATCTGTAAGGCATAAGAACTACTTGACTGATGAAATAAACATGGACATCTGAAGACCAAACTAGCCAACTTAAATATACCTGCAATGTTAGCTTAATACATAATATACGTGTAAATGAGCACTATAATACTAAAATAAATGTATCATTTTTGTTTTTCCTTTCACACAAGTGTTATATATCCTTCAGGTTTCCTAAGGTTAAAAAACTAAAGGTCAGACTGACATGTGTTGTGTCTTATGCTATACAAGAACTGTCAGGCCTAGGAGGGTACCCCTAGTCACATTTAAGAATAACCACAGGTACTTTTTAGACAAATGTGACGGGTCACTTGGAACTTGTTTATCAAATATTTTGAATCTCACAGGTCACTTTAAATCATGGGGCAGTTCACAGGTCCTATTTCACCCTTCTGGAGTCTCAACTGAATATAGTCTCTAGATTGATATTGCCATACAGTTTTTGTACTCGTGAAATAATCTGAATGAGAAAACTTTAACAGAGTCAACTGAGCATGAAATGTAGGTCAAATTACCCATGTTCTCTATAAAACTTGTTGGTGTATACTCAGTGTCACTGCCTGCTATACAATGTTTGCAAACTTTAAAAATATGCAGTGGAATTTCAAGGGTACAGGTGTACAATTTTCTGAGAAAAAAAATTTACATGAACTTTGGTCAGCATGTATTGTGCTACACTACTTTCATAAAGTCTTGGTACAAGTTCAATCGTTGCACACTGTGTCTATTCTAAATCAGTTGAGGCAGTCTTAGAAACAAACTTTTCTATTCATGTAGACTTATCTTCAATTTTTCATTGACTGCATAATACATTTTTAGTAGATTTTACAAAATTACAGATTTTACATAGACACTGTCTGTCGGTCTACTGCTGATTTCTTTCACTGTCGAGGAAATCATATCAACACATAAGTAGCAACTTATTCCCCACCTCTATATTCCCTGGTTATGTTTGTCTTAAATCATCAGTAGGTTCTATGTTAAACCTCTGCATATCATCTATATTATGAATGGGTGCTATGTTAACCTAATTGAAGTACCTTCCAATCCAATCCCTAAAATTTATCAAAAGATTATACAAGACATGATATATTGGCAAGTTGACAATGTTACACAGTCATCGCCTAAGATTTTTCCATCCACGGATATTGTATAGGTGTTTTCCAATACAAAGAAGCCTATTACTGTTTACGTAAAGATACCACAGTATTTAAAGCAATCTAAATTTACTGTCTTTGTCCAAATGTAAAATTTATTAAATGGTTGTTTGTAGTTTTATTGTATTTATTGATTGATTGATATGAATAAAGTTTAAATTATGAATTTGGTTAAATGTATGGTTTAAATGATTGAAATACTTTGAAGTCTTTAAACATATTCTGGCTGAATACTGAAAGATTAATCAGAATTTTAATGTCTAGTTCCAATATATCTTTTACAGTCACCTCATAAACTTTTTAGAAGCTCTTCAAACACAAAAAATATTAAATCTTTATAGTTTGTGCACACAATTCTCCTGATTGAAAACCAAATTGCAAACAAAACAAAAAAACAAATATTTGGAATCAGTTTTTTTCTTTATCATGTGTGTGTCCATTGAGAAGCTCTTTAATCTGAAAAACTTAACAGCATGGACTAAAGAAACAGAATCCCCCTCTTTGTTAAGAATAGTGGAAATTTTTTTTCTATTTTTACGTACATGCCCATGTTCTGTTTTCATACATAGTTTTGCCTAAACTTTCAAAAGTGGGGGGAAGTGCCATCCATCATACCCCATGGTTCCTAGGCCAATGCTAAACAGACAATAAAGGGCAAAACAATCATATGCCTCAAATGATGACAAATGATTTTGGCATATACTTTGCACGATATTTTTTCTTTAATATGTTTGCTTATAAAACAGAACACTGACCTGTTGTCCGTCTCATTAGGATGATGGACGGTTAAAAAATTTCATAATTTATTATGATCTGCAATAATTGGGAAGTTATACCCAGTTCCTTTTCAGTAGTTTCATAAAATTTGACATATATATACTGATAAACTAGAAAATTAAACAAAATATATTAAACATTTTAACTGAAACACATGCAGTGCTTAATTAATGCAGGTCTAGAGAAATTGTCTAATATTATCCAATATATGTCATGTAAATGAACATGTGAACCTCTGGTTTTTCTGTCATGACACAAATATGATATATGTTTGTGTGAGTTCTCATTAAGAATTCCTGAAATAGTACAGATTTGTGATATTAAAGGTTATTTCTTTGCTTCCACTAATAAAATAACTATTTATGAAATGTGTTAAAAAATGCATGTTTGCAAATGGTATTGACAAATAAAAAACGGAAGTGTGGAAGACGACAGATATAAAATTTGCATCACAGATAAACCAAAAGAACACAAAATTTAGGGCTTTATCTTTATCTTTCTAAATGGAATGGGTGCAAAAAAAACTACAGATTAAATTGTTTTGGTCTATACTCTATGTCAAGCTTTTGTGGAAATGGTGGTGTGATATTTTCAAGCTTTATAAAATTATATGACAAATGTGTGTTTCTGCCTTTTATTCCACAGTTAATGGTTTATGTTTTAACGTTATGAAACAATGTTTTACATACTATTAACTGCCTCTGAATTTTCGATGGCGATTAAATGTTGAGGGTGGGCCATCTTCGTTTTGGAAGGGAGCAATTAAGTTTGACCTAGTCAAAGCAATTTAAAAAATTGTGCACCTTTCTTTTGTTTGGACCTTCTATCACGATTCATAAAAGAAGAATAACTTTCAAATTTCTATTCAGGTGCGCCTTAAAGCATATAAAGTTTGCATGTTATCTAAGCAGTTTAATCATGCACTTAATTATTATGCAGTGTTGACAATGTTTACTACCGGTCTCATGCTACTCTAGCCTGTCCAAAGAGCCACTTCCAGCAAACAAATGGCTAATTTTACAATGTAAAATCCCCATAAAAACTTAAATCTCAGCACACCTTTTATACATTGTGACTGCTAAAAAGTATTATTGCTTTTTCAATTTACAGAATAAACTCTATTTTATAAGAATATGGCAGAGTTTTTCTTTCATTACCTTTCTTCCCGTTTCAACAAACTCTGACATAGAGTATTACTGTATCATGCATACGTAAAATTGTTTTAAAAGAAATTTCTGGGGTTTGATCAGCCTCTGGTAGAGACATACAATACAAGAGATTGGCAACTTGTTCAAGCTAATATAATTTATCGTCAGTTCATGCGGCCCCGTGATCTTACGCTATTTCATTAGCTGTTCAGCGTCACCTGACTTTATTTTTCATCGTCGTTCTACATAAATTATTCATACAATGGAAATAAACACTTTTCAACATGTTTGTGCCTTCAAAGTGCTAGAAAAATGAAAGTATATTTTGATTAATCTGTATTTGTGTTTTTATTTTATTTAATGTATATTGTGCAGCGTGGGTTGAATTGGAATGCTCAATCAGGTGTTGACAGTGGCTTTGTGCGGTTTATGTGTGCCCGTTTGCCTTTTGATAAAACTTTTGGCTGGAAACTTAAATGTTGGAACCGATTGTGTTTTAACACTCAAAAATCAATAAAGAATGCTGAATAAAAGTTTCAAATTTATTATATTTTCCCATTTCTGAGAAATTAGACTATGAAAATCACAACGAAATACAAATACCGGTAACAGGTTCATGGGTGCCAATTTATGTTTTGATTAAACTTTTGGTTGTATACAAAAGTGTTGGAACTGATAATGTTTTAATACTCACAAATCAATAGAGAATGCTGAATAAAAGTTTCCAATTTATTATATTTTCCCATTTCTGAGAAATTAGACTTTGAAAATCATGACGCTGTACAAATTCTGGTAACAGGTTCATGAGTGCTGATCATTTGCCTTTTGATAAAACTTTTGGTTGGAAACTTTAATGTT
The DNA here is from genome assembly GCA_034783895.1 of Geukensia demissa. NCBI lineage: Eukaryota > Metazoa > Mollusca > Bivalvia > Mytilida > Mytilidae > Geukensia > Geukensia demissa. The sequence continues at coordinate 337,618 of JARWCS010000013.1, read as the reverse complement.
GGAGCTGATTATCTTTAAAAGATGATCAATAAAGAATGCTGAATAAAAGTTTTAATTAAACCATTTATTTTTTTCCATTTCTGAGAAATAAGAACATATACCGATTATTAGTTGTAATCTTGCAATCATTTTAAGTCACGACAGGGGCCTCGTGATTTTACAAGATTTCGGAGAGTTGCCAATCTCTTGTATTATATGTCTCTGGTTCTGGTCTAACCTAAAAAAAAATTTTAAATTGCAAAGGGGGCGGAAAGATATTATCGTCCTACACAGCAAAGTAATGCTCTCAGATGGATGGTAATATATATATCTGTTGAAATTCAGAGAAAGTCAGAGAAATTTCACCACCTTTGGTTTTTTATTTTATACACATGCATGACACACATGACATAAAGTCATGAAAGTTACAATGTACAGAATGAACAACACCTAGCCTTGCCTTGTAAATTGCTGGTGAAATTCAAAGAGAGAGAATTTTCAGCAACCTTGGTGTTTCATACAGAACTCTCTGTGAGTGATGTATATAGGTCTGTCAACAATAATATAATCATACAGCATATTTTACCTGTAGCATGTACAATAAAGATAAATCCACATCATACTGTTTGCTGTTTTTTTAGTTAATTCAGTCAAATAAACAGATAGTTATATCACTACATTTTAAGTCACTTCAAAATTCCTATAATTGATGATTGATTTTATACATCCATGAAATATCCATAACCTTAAAAACACTGTGTTTCACATTATTGAATAATTTCCAAAATTACAACATGTCTATCAAATATTTTTTTTAACATGTTACTCTACAAAATGTACATATTAGAACTTGTTTGACTAAAAACTTTAATCATCTAGAAAATTACAATGAAAATCATAAGCTCATATTGAACTTAATTGTAAATTTGCCATAATAGGTTTAAAAATTGGCAAATATTAAATATTATCAAGACAATGTAATATGGGGTCTAAAAATAGCCAGCCACTGACTAATCTGTTTTAACTAAAAGAATTCTTATTTTGTAGGGACATGAGGAATAGTTCAGTTTACAAATTCACTGATTATTAAATATTTCACATTAATAAATTTGTCAAAGTATTTGATTAATTTGTAAACATGGTAAAGATAATATTTTGCAGGTAATTTGAACATGCATAGGCTTGAATAACAGGATTATTATTGAATGATTTAAAGATTAAAAATGTACTTCATATTTAATGGCAATAAAGGAGAACATTGGTAAACATAGTCTAATATATAGTAAATTATTTAGAAAATGAGGAACCAAAGTTTTTTCTTCACCTTCCCTTATTGAATTTTTGGTGCTTTGTATGACGTCGGCTATTCAAACCGTTTTAAATTCAAGCAACTTTTGGTTGGGTTTAAATCGGCCCTGTACGCAAGCCTGTCATAATATTGTGCAGGCTGTTCGGCATTTGAACTGTCAAGTAAATTGTAAACTTATTACCTAGGAAACGGCGTCGTTTACCTGGATACAAAAAACACATTTTCCGGCAAAAATTACAACAGGCATGACAGGTGCGCGTTGTTGAAACTACACACACAAAGTCACTAAAACTCCAAAAAAAGTTTCTTTTTTTGTGTTAAAAAGATAAACTATACATTCCTCACCTTTATGATCTGAAATAAGTTGCAAAAATCATATTTTTGTGTAAGAGTCTCTGTAAACAAATCACATTTTTGTAAACGTCCCTGGTTCCGGTTGAACTTGATGGTGACTACAGTTTACGAAATATCAAGTGAAACGCAACTTAAACGCGAAAAAACAGTAATACCTTTAGACACAAAAGACCGAAAAAAATCAAGCAATATTATTTAAGCTAACTTTTTAAGTCGGGATGAAAATTACATGAGCATGGATCTATATAGAAAGAATTTTGAAATAATTTTTACAACGGACCCCCCCCCAAAAAAAAAAACTAATTTCGGTATCTTCAAGTTGTAGATTGGATTTATTCCTTTCACCGTGAAAACAAAGTTGGATTGAATTGTATTAAAAAGAGTTAATTAACAATTCCAATAAAACAGCTTAGTGTTATTGTTCAATCTACATATAACGCTTTTTGTTTCAAAGCAATCGATAATGATGATTGTTTACACAGTAGCATCCAATCTATTATCCAATAAAAAAGGCTGAATTGTCCAAATCTTTAGTTTAGTTTAAACATATTTTATTGTCAAAAAGAACGATTGGATTGGACACAAGTTATAACAACTTTATTTGGTCCTCTCCATACAATCATAATATAAACGTACAAGATGACAACAGCAGTTATAGTCCATAAGCTAACACGGGAACGTCTGCGATCCGATGTCTACCCCTGGGTACCGCAATATTTTTCCAGATCTGTTTTACCTATTATCTTAACTTTCATT